>JABUQX010004292.1:0-22703 GCA_015478945.1 Trachelipus rathkii | reverse complement strand
TGATTATCTATTATATATAATATACTATATATAATATTTATATATATATAAAAAATAAAAGGGAAGTGTGTGGATGTGCTTAAATAGAAGTAAGAATGTTAACAGCGAATGTGGAATGAAAGTTAATGTATGAAAGCGGTTAAAGGGTAAAAAAGAAAGACGTGTTTGAATGTACTAAAAGCAAATGATGGGAGTTTCAAAATAATAATAATAAGAAAGATGCTTGGAATTAAAAAATTAAGGAGGAAAAAGAAATACTAAAAGGTGGCCATACGTTCTAGGAGAAAGAGGAAACTAGAGGTAACATTCAATGAACAGTTGGAAGGAGGAATAGACTATTGGAAGATGAGGACATACACAGGGATAGGGAAAGCCTCTCTCTGGAAGGAAGCGCGAACAAGGTTTAAGAATTAGAATATCCGGGAAATGCTTAGCAATACTCTAATGAATAGGATGGTGCTTTTGTAACAATGATACGGATGTGAGGGGAGTGTGGAAAGAACACTTCGAAAATCTGCCACAACATACAATGCGATAATCATTCCAAAATAATCTATGTAATGATATGACGAGATGTTTATGATCATGTGTGTGTCTTTGTTGGTGCGAAGAAGGAATAGTGTTAATTCTAACGTAGAACCAGCGTGGGATGAGTATTAGTAAGGAGGACGGTAATGGGTACATTGAAGTTGAAGATATTGGGAAATGTCTGCAGGTATAGATTGAAATTACTGGTTGAAATGGATATTCGGAGAGGCAGATGATGATTGATGGATTGGAAGTTGTGTAATAAAGCGTTTATGGAGTATAGTTCCAAGGGATTGCGGGAGGAGAGCGGTAATAAGTACCCTTGTATAAGCGGTAAGGTCGAGAAAAGGGGAACGTGTAGAAATATCTTAGGGGAATAAAGTTTATTGAGTGTTGTGGGAAGGTATATGCTGTTATTTTTGGTCGAAAGAGTGCGTCGAGTGACTGAGGGAACGATTGGTGAAGAACAAGGGAGGATTTAGGGTGGGAAGCGGATGTGTGGATCAAATCTTTACATTGAGGAACAAATGATTGAGAAAATGCAGGAGAAAGAAGAATAAATTATATTTAGGGTTTATGGATACAACAGGCGTATGATAGAGGTAATAGAAGCCTGTATGGGATGTAGGATAAGTATATGGTGTTGGTGGTAGGCTTCTGAATGGCATCAAAAAGTATGTATGACTGATATTAAGAATAAATGGTGTCAATGGGATTGGTTTAGGATTAATAGTGGAGTGAGACAGGGTTTGTGTTATGTCTCCTTGGTTAGTTAATTTGTATATGGATGGGGTATTGAAAAGAGATTCGAGGTGGGATGGCAGGAACATGGTGTTAGAATGATGGAGAATTGGAGGATGAGTGAGGGTGCCCTACCTATTATATGCGGATGATTTGGGTTCTTTGTGGCGATATCTGAAGAAGGTTTGAGAGAATTGGTAGAAAGAAGAGTGGCAGGGTAGTGTGTAAAAGGGGGGCTTTGAAAGTAAACGTAGATAAGAGTAAGTTAATGGTTGTGAGTGAGACAGTCCTCAGTGTGGGAAGTTATGTTAGAGGGTGAGCAACATTGAGCAAGTGTCTGAGTTTAAATATTTAGGGGTATGTGTTGGATGAGAAGGGAAACGGATGATGCAGAGAGTGTAGTAGGAAAGTGTGAATGGCAGGAGGTTGCTGTGCAATTTAAAATGGCAAATAATTGGTAAAGGGACTAAGTCTGAGTGCGCTTGAGTTTCTTACATGAGGGTATGTTGCTAACTTTGTTATGTGGGTAGTGAGACTATGGTCTGGAATAAGAATATAGATCTAAGTTCAATGGGGTCAGTATGGACAATAGCTTAGGGACGTCTTAGGTGAGAGAAGATTTAATAAAATGAGGAATGGGCGTTAGTAGAGAGTTGTGTTGTGCGAAAGAAAGGGGTAAATGGAGAGAAATAAAATGATAAGTATGTTGAAATGGGTGTTGGTCACGTTGGAAAGGATGAATGATAGTCGGTTGAGTTAAGCGGATGCATAGAGGTGTGTTGGCGAACCGACCGGCTGGTGAGACCGAGAGAAAGAAAGTGGCATTGATGTCGGTGTGAAACGAATGCTCTGAAGGAGAGCAGAAATGTGTACTTTTGGCAGAGGCGATGAATAAAGGTGCTATATAGGAGAGAATGGCTGGGTTTTGTATGGGGCATGGTTGTGGGCCACCTGGGGGCCAAGGGAGAACCCTTACATTGACATTTACCGATGAATTGAGGGTCCGTCGCGTCAACGCTCGGCTCCCATGAAAGCTTTAGGGTCTAACAGTGAGATTGTCTGTCCTGTGTGACCGAGCTCTTCACTAATGAACCTATTTATTAAACAGGACATACAGAGAGGGCGGTAAGGCTGGGCTTTTTCTTTTCGCCACTTTCATACTCTCCTATGCTTTTGTCTTTATTTCCTCGATTTTTGTAGCGTTTCTTACTCCCAATCTTGGAAAATAAGGTAGAGGAGAAGAAAAGAAAGAAAGGAATATATATATCATATATATATATAACTATATATATAATATATATCATATATTAGTATATATATATATACTATATATATATTATATTATCGATATTTTATATATATGTAATATATATATAGATAATATATATATTAATATATAATATATATACTACTAGTATAGAAACACTATATATTATTTGTATATATATATATAATATATCATGCATAAACCCTTTTTTTTTTTTTTTTTTTTTATTCGAGGGAGGGGGATATACACACATACTCGAAGCGTTGAAATTACTCCTCCCATTACTTTAATAGGTGGCTCCTTTCTCTTTGCGTTTTCAATTCTTTACACATTATCTACCTTTTCCAGGCACATATACTGACCCACCAATTTATCCACATATCCAGATACACATACTTTAAAAGACACACCCCTCTCTCAACACCTACAGATAATCACTGACTACTCATAATCCCTATGTGTGGTGAAGAAAAGAATGGCCCACTCCGTATGTTCCTGCGTGTCGACGTAAGGAAGGCGACTAAGCGCCCCTGGGTCGGTAGTTGGGTTGGCTGCCCACTACTCCTATCTCTTGCTATCTCTGTAGGAAGCTGAGTGCATGCCTCGGAGAAGGGTCGTGATCGCCGTAAACGGCCTTCTAATTTTCGGCGAAATTGTATGAATCGTATGGGTACTATATTATTCAATATTCTTTGCAGATTCCCCTTACTCTCATTCTTAACCTTTCGTGCTTCCTTTCATAAAAGCTTCACATTCCCTTGCAAGTCCCCATTCATCCTCCTTCTAAACTTTTCATTTACTTCATTTTTTCCGCCTCTTATAATTCCAAACGACTTTCTTTTGAGTCCTCAGCATTTCATCACTCACCATTGACATTCTTACTTACATCCACATACTTCTCTTGTCACTAACAAAGGCTTCCTTCTTTTGCGTCCAGATTTGTTTAGTTTTATCTTGTTCACATTCAACGGATTTATTTACAATCGCTCTACATACTTTTCCTTATTACCGTGTTCACTTAACATCTCGCTCTCAGTTCTTCCCACTTCCTCCACTTATTATTATTATTATTATTATTATTATTATTATTATTATTATTATTATTATTATTATTATTATTATTATTATTATTATTATTATTATTATTACTATTACTATTACTATTATTATTATTATTATTATTATTATTATTATTATTATTATTATTATTATTAATACTCTAGTATTATTATTGTTAATGTAATTTCTCTTTCTATTTTCTGCCACCCTTCATTCCCCAGCTATATTTCCTTCTCCTCTCTCCTTTTACACATACTGGTGTGCATATTCCTTTTCCCTTTTTTGGGAGTCACATTCCCCTATCATGGTAGACGTCGAATTGAGGTTCGTGTGTGTATCATGTGTCCATCTTGACCTTCCCCTTCCCTCTTTAGTGTTGATACAAATGAATTACTCCTGGTCCTTTGCATCTTTGGTCGGGCCACCTATTGTAGAGAACCCGAACCCTTGCTAACCACAGTGGAGACTGTCCTATCTTGAGTTTTTTGAGTTTCTCAGGGCTCTGCATAACATTGTATGTGATGCATGGAAGGGACCTGGAAGTTGAGTTGTGAGGAGCTCATCTTAGAAAAAAGGAGAAAGTGTTTTGATTCCTCATACTCACACTGTTTCTGGCTTTTTGTACAAATATCTGTCAACTTCCTCATTTCCTCTTGTTTCTTCCGATGGCTCAACTGATGTCTTACTTTTTTCTAAAGCCAAACTTTCGTTCAAATTTTTGTCTCTAATTCTATTCTAGACGGTTTGAAGCTATTGTTCTTCCTCCCTCCACCTCATTTAATTATCGTAATTTCTGGTAAGTATACGACTTCTGCTCCCTCTGAGCCAAATACTAGGAAGGCGTGTGGTCCAGAGGGTATTCCTCATTTGGTTTTCAAATAATGTTCTTCCATTCTTAACCCTGCCTTTATCATACCTTTATAAACTATTTCGTCTCTTAACTATCAACATCTACCTTTTCTTAACCCTCAACCTATCGATCTATTGCTTTAACCGCTGTTCTCTTTGAAGTAGGCTTCTGGTATTCTCTCACAAGAGGTGACAAAAAATACATTGAACAATATAATTTATAAATGCTTTGCTTTATTATTATAGTTGTGTTTACATGGAAAAAATTGTTTAATTTTCAGTTAAAAATTATTGCTCTCAGAAGGCTAATTTATGCAGTGGTTTTTTTAATGTAAGTTTTATGTATCAAGCATTAAATTATTTAACATTATGTTGTTGTTCTCGTATAATCATTCTTATAGGTGAAAGTGATAGTTTATCCTCACTGCTATCATCATAAAGCAACTTTTACCAAATAAAGTGCCTACAATGTATATTATGAATTGCAAACTAATTCATTCACAGTCAAGACCGTTTTGAAATTACGGATTTCTTTCTTTTGATGTACTAACGTTTTTTAGGTTTTTTTTTCCAGTAAAGTGAAATAAGGATAATTCCATCACTTGGGTGATTCAACGGTCTTAGGATGCTAAATCCTTTCAGTAACTTCTACTAAACTAGTAATAATATTAAAATAAATAGTTACTAGGCATTACATGAGTTGTGCAAATGTTTGTGGTGTAAGCCCAGGTTTCCCAAACATTTCATACCCACGGAACCCCTACGTTAGAGCAAAAATTTCGCGGAACTTAAAAAAAATTTATATATATAAAAAAAAACTTTTAATGACTCGGGTGAGCCTGCTGCTGGATACAGAAAGTATTCATGTTTGGAATTATAGACGTTACTTGTAAGCGTCAGTCTGCTTCTATATTTAGTCTACATATTTCAAAATTTATTTTTTTGTTGCTGCATACAGTGAAAAGTTTTTTCATATAAATATGTGGTTGGAAACCGCCTTATTACTTTCAAAGCTTTTGAGCTTATATCATGGTATTCCATTAATAATTCTATCCAAAATTTTGCAAGTTCCACTTCTTGAATTTTTCATTTTAATGTCGAGTCTATTGCAATGTCAATTTGCTGTTCCCTTTCTTTCCGTGAAAGATTGTTAAAATTTAATGACTCCACAAAGGGACTTTCAACCCAACGTTCTGTTTCCATTTCATCAGGAAAATACTCTTGTTATTGAGTTATTCATATCGACAAATGTTGTAAAATTAAGTGTTTTGTTTCTTGCCTTAAGGAAATTTCATTTGTTAGTAGAAAACTACTCGAGGGATTTCAAAACATTCAACACCCCATTTCCCCACCCGCATAGCAATTGATAATCCACCTGGTTTTCTATAGCTTTACGTTGAAGTATGCGTTCCATTTACCTGTGATTTGAAACGTTACATTGAGCAACCTTGCTTTGCAAGATTGACATCATTCAAGAAAGTAAATATGTCAGAAAGGTATGCCATTTTTTCCATCCAACATTGATCTTTTAATTTAGCTGAAAGTTGAGAAGGATGTTCAGATAGAAAAAACATAATTTCTTCACGTAATTCGAAAAATCGTGCCAACATTTTTCCACGAGATAACCAACGCACTTCAGTATGCAATAATAAAGTTTCATAAGAGCTTCCCATATCTTCACATAATAAGCTGAAGGTTCTTGCGTTTAGTAGCCTTGATTTAATAAAATTAGCCATTTTAACAACATCGTTTAATTCTAATTGTAAGGTTTCAGGCATACGCTTCACCACTAGTGTTTGACGATGAAGATAACAATGGATACTTTCAACATTTTTATTTCTATTTTTTATTCTAGCCACAGAACCCGAAATCTGCCCAACCATAGCTGTGGCTCCATCAGTGCAAATGCTTGAATCAAATTGCTTCCAGTTCATTTTTTCCATAAATGAATCCATTAAATTAAATATTGGTTCCCCTGTTGTATGACTCTCCAATGGCTTGCAGATTAATAAATCTTCTTAATGCGGCTTTCATAATTATACCGTACAAATACAAGCAAAACTGCTAAACCAGCAACGTCTGTTGACTCATCCATTTGAAGAGAGAATGTTGAAGCCGTTTTAACTCGTCTTATTAGCACAGTTTCACAAAAAAATTGACATTGCATGAATACGTCTTGATATACAGTTATTTAAAAGCAGCACTTTATCAATTTTTTTTACGTATTTTTTATCTATCATGAACTCGCTAAATCTTTTGGGCACGGCTTTATTAAATTCTCTTCAATTGTATGTGCTTCACCAGCTTTTGCAGTTCGATAACTAATTCGTAACGCATTCTTTGTTTTCGGACGTGTGAGTTAAAATGTAGATAAAAAAACAAATTTCTTTGATTTAATTCTAAACACTTTCTTTTAAAATATTATTCACTTGGATTTTTTTAAATTCGAATGTGTTTTTTCCAAATGTTTTAGTTTAGTTGGATTTAAATTGCTATTACTCAAAACTTTTCCACATTTAACACACAAAGCAGTTGGTTCATTCTTATCACCTGTCCAGGTGAAACCATAAGAAAGAAAAGCCTCGTCATATTTTCTGTTTTGTTTTTTCCACCATGTAGTTTTGGTGAAGCTTTTGAAGATGAACTGGCCTTAGTCTCAGGCCTAGTAACATCTTCGTTTGTGTTACTAGAAAGCTGCTTATTTGCATTTGACTTCTCGTTAATTTTTAAATTTAACCTTTTATCCATTGTGGATAGTTTAATATTATTCTAATAAAGAATTGTAATCATACAAACCTTTAATTCTAATACAGAAGCATTAAAAAAACACACGCTTTTAACATCAATAATATGCACAATTTATATATCAACCACTTCTCATTTTTGTTGAGCGAAGATGAAAAATTCATCGGCAGGACTGCTGAAAGTCATTTGTGATTGGTTATTTTATGCTTGAGTCATTAAACTTATGAAAACGTTTTTAACCGTTTTGCGGTAAGCACTTCTGTGATGATAGGCTGCAAAAGTATATTTTGAAGATTAGTGATCAAAAATATTTTCAACTCTATGCATGTAATCATATGTGTATTTTAATTAAATTCTTACTTCATCGTAGGCCTGACAGTAACACATGATTTAGGTGTTTGAAATGTAGTACGATAACAATTTTCTGCTTAGAGCGACAGGAAGAATAATTGCGTGAAGATTAGTCAGATATCGTTTTAATGAAATAAAGACAACCCCAATTTTCAATTTTTATATATTTGAATATTTATTGTTTTTGAAGTTGTTACCCAACATCTTTCAGTTAATTAAATTTTTGTATTATTTCAAAAATTGTTAATTTATATTATGAATAATTATTTCTCTAAATCTAAAAGCCTCGCCGAGCTCAGTTTGGGAAACCCTGGTGTAAGCCGTCTATCATATATTGCCTTGCACTAACATTACTTCAGTGTTTTAAAAATAGAGGAAGCTATTCTAAATTTGTTTTAAAGCCCTTTGAACTTATTCTTGTTTTGAGTGATAAATTTCCATTTAATTACTATTTTCTTTTATGAACTTTGTATGAAATTTGACATTTTTTATTAACCATGCTCATTAATTTATAGATCTAGAAACAAAAGCCTCGGGCCTGTCAGTGATTTCTGAGAAGTATAGGAAAGATGCTCAGTACCTTAACTTACGGTCAACGTATGCCAAAATCGCCGCCGGAGGAGTTCTAGTGCTCGTATTTGTTTTATACTTCTTTGTTCTTTAAATAGTTAAAATTTGTATACTTTTATATACCCTTTTCAAACAGTTATCATTGTGTACTGTAAGATGATTGAGAATCCTATATTAGAGTTGAAAAGGAATATGCTAGAATTTATTTTTCTATAACATATCGAAAGATGAAAATTTACAAAAAACGAATCATTAAAAGAAATGTAGGCATTTATTTATTTTTATATTGATAAGCTATTTCTTTAAAGTTCAAGTGACATTTAAAATCGTTACTCCCCACAAAAAGTTTTAAGCAACTTTTTGTTTAATATATGTGATTTTAATTTACGTTTTAGATGTTCAATGTTCACTTTTATATGGTTAAGATATTTTGAGTTTTGTTATATTTAATTTAAAGGGTTACTATAAATATTCTTTGTTGCCGCCTTTTTCTATTCTTTAAATTGTAATATTGATATATTTATATTTGTCATTGTTTTTATTATAAATATTTTATACTTTTGAGAGTTTTCAAAGCTCATGATGAGTATGAGCATAATTCCTCCATACAAATAATAATTAATTATAAGCAACTTCTTACAGTTAATTTTACAGTATAATTATAGATCTTATGTTTCAGAAAAAAAAATTTGAAAGTGAGAACTTTCATTTTTTGTTTCCTCCTATGTGAAAAAAAAACTTTCCTGCACTTAGACAAAAAAAAAGGAAGTAACTAAATAATGCGTTGAATGTTGGGTTATATCTAAGTAGAGATTGTCATATACTAAATGACTGAAATTTTGTTTTTTCAACAAAATGTTAGTATGATTTATTCTGTCAGAAAACGGTAGTTTTGATTAAGAACAGAAACCACAAGTGTTCAAGGTTCTGTTTTCTGTTAATTAAAAAGGTGTTTAGTCTAAAGATTAAAGGCAAAATAAGATAGCTAAAGATAATTTATTAACAACTTGAAATGGATAAACTAAAAAATGAAATAACATAATATGTTGTGCTTGTTTTTCATGAGCAAGATACTTTAGGTGTAAAATTTGAAGGAATAAAACAGGTACAACTTACAGATATATGTTAAAGATGGAAAATATTAATATGCAAGTATATATTAAGTATTTTTTTTATTATTACAAATAAATACTGTATTGAATATCCTAAGTTAAACATAGATTAAAGACACATTTGTATGATCGCAAATTTAAGAAGAAAATGGATTGGTGTACTAAACTAAATACTTGTACGTTTTTTATGTACTATTATTCTTTGTCCTAAAAAAGGTCACTCGGCAAACAAATTCACAATAAGGTTAAAACAAATTCGAAGTAAAGATAAAACAATTAAAAATGTATTGTAACTATTTTATTTCTGTTTCCTTTTTTTTTTTTTTTATAACATTTGAGTGAGGCACCAGAGACTGAAAAAGTGCCTATTTATAGAAAGGTAGTTGGGGAGATTTGGAAATTATAGGCAGCGAGCTAAACATCTCCAGTTGTGAAAAGTATTTGAAATACTGAAAGCTCATCATAGAGAACTATTTATGATAAAAATGTATACTCCAGCTGTTTAGAAGGCGGGGGATAGATTATGTCAGACATCGTATATATTTAGACTTAGCAAAGCTTTTGATAATGTTCCCACATAAGGCTGATGCTAAAATTATTGCAATGCTGTAGAAGAGGCGGTACGTGGTTCCGCATTAATGTGTTGGAAAAGAAGACATTTGTGTATTACTAAATGGCAATAGTCATCATGGGAAATAGGAAAGAGTGGTGTCCCACAGGTTTCAGTGCTGCGCGGCTACTATTGGTCCTCATATATATAATGATATAGGCAGGACTAAATAATAGGTTTCTAAGTGGCCAGATGAACCAAAGTGATTACCTCATAAAGATAAAATGAATATAAATTTCAAATGATCTTGATAAACTTCTAAGGTGGGCAATGCGCAGCAGCAAATAATTATAATAATAAAGTGAGTGTCCATCAAGGACTCAAATAAAAGATAACTTAATTTTAATAATGAAAGTGATGGTAATTAAACTAAGGTATACTCAAATAAAAGATTTAACTTACAATATTAATAACCTTTTTATGTTTGGACCAAGAAAAAGATTTAGTGTGATTATAAGCAGCAGTAATCAGAAAGTGACTAATCAGTTTTTAAAAGTAAAGAATAAGCTAATATATGCAAATCTTTACAAGAATAGGAAGTTATAATAAGCTGCTATAATACTATTTAGGTAGTATAGATATATGCACAAGTTTGACCATTATGAAAAAAGACATGTGCTAGAAGTGTAATGCAAAGCTAACAAGGATGATTCCGAGCTGAGCGGTTAGAGCTATAAAGAGATGAAGGAGTTAAAAAGTTCTGACTAAAAAGCGATTCTTAGAGGAACTTTGTACAAGTCTACAAATATTACATTTATTGATAATACTGCACACAAATCGTTATAGTAGACTATGGCATAAGAACCAAGTGATAATAAGTAAATAAGACATATAATCTTGAGCGTAAGAAAATATTCATTTCAGTAAACAGGATCCTAATTTTTGGAATGTTACCATAGAGCGGTTATTGACTACGACTCCTCGTGCAATATTATAGAAAGGATTGATAAATATATATGAGTTTACTCTATATAATATATGACTAAGCCCAATTAGCAGCGTTTTTAGTTAAGTAAAACTGCATTATTATAACACTGGTTATGACAAGCCTTATTAAATCCTTAGGGTCAGTAGGCTGAGCATGTTACATGAGCAATAATTTTTTTTTTTTTTTTTTGAAATATATTTAGTTAGACTGACAGTCTGATAGCCCATATGGTCTTATTGTCTATTTCTTTATTTCTATATGCCATTGCTTGCAAGTTTTGCACAAACCCACTCAGCTTTATTAACCTAAAAAATATGATACTTTGAATGTTTAGAGAGGTTTTAAATTTATTCAATGCCATGAATATAAGCTGTGCTTCCAGAAGATCCGAGTGCAGCCTCGCTCGTATTGAAAAAATGAAGGGAATCTAATAGCTGACAGAAATTGAGCTGGCCGAGAAGCAGCTACCGTCGATCAGCCTGACAATTGTTAAACAATACTCTTATCCTTATATATATCTAATATATGAATGATAAGTTTTTTATCAACATATTTTGAATTAACAATATAAAAACTTTGGAAGCATTACTAAAGCCTATTTGATGCTTCGAAGAAATATAATTATAACAAAGTATCCTTCCGCAGCCATCCCGTTATTAATTCCCGAAATCGAGATTTACAATAGTGTGTGACATTTACGTAGAAGTGCCGCAAACGCGCTCTGCGAAACGATGCACTGTGCCCTGTGTGCTAGCCCAGCTGCAGTCGGCTTCTGAAACGCAGCTATAATGCATTATTTTCATGCAATACTATTTTATTACAATCATATCAAATATTAATGTTTTGTTAAGTTTAATAATTAATGCAGTTCTCGCTCAAAATTGTATCTACATCGAAGCGAGTAAGAGTCTAGTTTCAAAGAAAGTATTTATATACTTCCATTTTAATTATCAAACTTTATTTTTGTACAAAAATTATTCCGCCCAGTTAACTATTTAATCATTCTAAACATTTTGTTTATATTCAATAGAGAAGCGACAATGAGTTCATCAGATCTAAAATATATACCTAATATTGTAACTTTAACACCAAAAAAAAACTATTATAAATGCTTTCTCCCTTATTACAATTTTGTTTTCATAAATTAGAAAAGTTCCTGCTTTATGAACCTACTTCTTATAGAAAAATTCAGCCATGCTGTGCTCCACTATTAGGCATACCAATTTACATGTTCAGCTGGTCCTAAGCCTAGCCTAATAAAGTCCAATAAAAAATACTTATAAGCTAGCCTACCATAACTCTACACGCTTATGATGATGTACCTTTGATATTAGATAATTCCAAACCTATTATAATTAGAACCTAGAAAAAGACAAGAGCTTAAAAACTTAGGCCCTTAGTTAATGTTTTAGCCTAAACATACGCTATTGTGACGACCATGAATGACATTTTTTCTTACTTGGTAATTCTTTTGCTAACAGATTCAAGACCTTCAGCCTTTTCCTCGGACACATTTACAATTTTTCTCATTTTTAACAGACTTCATCATATTATACATGCAATGAAATAATACTCGAACCACAATTTCCGTTTTATCGCGGACATGATAGCCTAGCCTAATCTCAGTCAATTTTATAGTTGTCGTGGTTTAAGAAATATTTTCATCAGGGTTTTTAGTTTCGAAAAACTAGAGCTATAGCTTATTGAGTATTGTGTATTCGTTTACAAAATAGAAAATACGAAGTGAATATTAAGTCAGGTTGAAAATAATGTTTTGAAATTCCTGTGAAAATTTATATAGTTCTTTTTTTAATTTTGGTATATCATTTTAAATTCCCCCATCCATTTAAAACAGAAAAATCATGAGATGTCACTCTATTTAATTAGGATTTAAGAAACTATGAAAATTTGCTTTACGAGTTATGACCAGTTTAAATATAATTAAAATTATAATACTTCAATTCAATGTTATAATTTTCTGACCATCTTATGTGTATGTAAGTGTACATTTCGCGGAATAATTTCAAGCCAAAGAGTAAAACAAAGCATAAAAAAATATTAAGCATTTTTCTTCAAAATTTAGTACCAGGAGAAAATACTAAAAGTATTTGTGATTATAAAAATAAACTTTTGTTATATTCAAATTTATATTATAATTGTTTAACTTTTTGGAGGGAAATTTTCCCGGGAAAGGTACAAGAAAAATGCACACACAAGATCACAAGATGGTCCAAAAATTTCTGAGTTGCAATTCTATAATTTCAATTTATTTTAAAATATGTAAGTTTTTTTTTTTTTTTTTTGGGGTTTATTTTTCATTTTTTTTAATTTTTTTTTTCATTTTTTTTTTTTTTTTGTTTTTTTTTTTTCTACACACGATTCGGTTCAATTTTTAAGACGAAAATAGAATCATCTTTTATTCCCGCTAGTCTGGAGATAAACCAAAAATCTTTTATTTTACCATTTTTTAATTAATTAAAGTTTCCACGAAAGGCTGCAATAAGAGGCTAACTTCGATATGGGCCCAGTATCCCCCGACGTGTTATAACAAATAAATTCATACCATTAATAAATATACCAAAGGTAAGAAGAAATCTTGTGATGTAATAATTACATTTTCATTACCTGACTTACTTTTTTTTACTTTTTTTAAGCTTTTCGTGCTCTTCATCTGCTTGGACATGCGCAGAGGTGATAGAAGATCCATATACAGTATGTAAAATGAATACATATCATAAGAACACTGATCACAATTTAATGAAACACTGGTATAAGACACTAACATGAGCACTTAAATGAAAAAGTACATAAGTTCAAAGTCAATATCAAAATTTACTTCAATGATAGTTTAATCAAGTTCCTCATACCAATGGATAGATTTTAGTTTTCTTCAGGTACTCAATGAGACACTCCTCTGGGAAGGCTGAAGAGAGAAGATTAAGGACATCAAAGGACAAGGTCAATTCTGTACACTTCTGGTGAAGGAGAAGCCTTTGCTGGTGAAATGCAGGACAGATCAGCAGCACATGTTCTATTGTGAGGCTAGATACCGACTTTAGCATTTTTTTTTTATTATACCATAAAAATTATATTTATTTATTTATTTTTTGAGCTAAAATATTTAAATGAAGCATTCATAAAACAACAATTTAATTTCAAAAGAAAGATTTTTGAACATTCATCAAAAACACCAAATTAGTTAAATTCCAATTTATATTATATATATATATATATATTAAAATTTTAATAATATAACCCATCATATATATATATATATATATATATATATATATATATATTATATATATATATATATAATATATATATATATATATATATAAATTATATATATATATAATATATATATATATATATGATAAGACAACTGCTACAAATTCATCGCAGTGCCAGTGTGATAGTATTGAAAAATAACCCCTTAAGTAATTCACACTGCTGCTGGGATTGAACCTGGCCCTAGCAGAGTCCGCGTAAGTGTTGACGACCACGCCCACAGGACTAAAGAAAAGAGTTTGGTTTTATTTTAAGGTATAAAACTATTATATACTTCCCTCATATATACTTCTATTTTGCTCATTTTAGTATTTTATTTTAAGATATAGTATTTTATTTTAGATATAGAAATTAGTAGCCTATATATATACAGTATATTATTTTTAGTGGAATTTATATTTTTGTCCTCTGATATAATTCACCAGAATTTTCACTAAAAAAATCACAAACAAGCTTTACTTCAAAATTCAACAGCGTGCTATCAGTCGTGCTTGAGAAATCAAAATATTTAATTCAAAATTAAAGAGCTAGTCGGCTAAATTGTAAGTTCCCTTTCTCAACTTCGATAACCTACCCTCTATTCTCTTACCTTCTACTCACCTTACAATTAACCTAATAAGTAGTTAGCTTATAATTAATAAAGCCAAAAGGCGATTATCTTAAAAACTATCAGAGCTTTCAAAGACCAAAAAAGTCTTTGAATAACCACAAAACCAAGGTAAGACGTATGTAGTTACACAATTGTAATTTATTAAATTAAATCTATTCATATAAAGCTTATTTCAGAAATATATATATATATAATATATATTATATATATATATATATATATATATATATATATATAGTATTATATATATATTATATATATATATATATATATATATATATATGCTTTTATATACACTGGGTTTTTTTATATATATATATATATATATATATAATATTACGTCTAGAGCCACACATAAAAAGAAGGCTTGAATGACTGAAACCAACGTTCTGGGTCATAATCTATATAAAATACATAAACAACATTAATATTTGAAAAAAATTAACAATAATAATAATAATTAATAAAAATAATAAAATAATAATATAATAATAATTCAATAATAATAATAATAATAATAATAATAATAATAATAATAATAATAATAATAATAATAATAATAATAATAGATTACATTATAATTTGTATTAAGTATAAGCTAAGCCAAATTCTTCTACTATTTATATTTAACATCTTTAAAAGCGGGGACATTATATAATATTAATAATTTTGTGCGTAAGTTCTCTTATATAACAAAAAGTATATTAGAAAAGTTACTTAACCTAAATCAATTAATGTGGATAATAAGATTATTTTCACCGAATGTTTTGCATTAAGTATCACATGCAGCAGAACACAGAATTATTTACTAGCACGGAATGAAATATGAGACACGAGAACTTAGGCTTAGAAAATAATACACGAATAGCTCACCTCTGTTAACATTCAAGAGCAGTAAACGTGATACGAGATTGTAAGATCACAAAACACAAGTCAAAATATTCAGTGGTGCTTACTACACAGGTTGTAAAGTGTCTTTGCAAATTATCGTTGATTACACAAGTAGTTTGGAAGTTTAAAAAGAGAAAATCAAAATGCTGTTTGAGTGGAAGATGGCGAAGTCGAAGGAGTAGAAAACGGGATTTTTGGTCACGTGAGCGGACGGTCCGCAATATTCAAATGGAAGAAAAAGAAACGGAAGGTAACATGGCTCCCCTCCGAACAGCGGAGCGTCGAGAGGAATCAATCAAGGTGTAAATCGGACAACTGGGCGTAGTGTTCGTCCATAACGCGACTTGGAACGAGGTAGACAAGACGGTAAGGTTTGAGTCCGAATAGGTTCCGGAGTCTGAGGAGAAGTCTGTATTGGAGCAGGAGGCGGAGATGTCTGCATTGGAGCAGGAGGCGGAGATGTCGTAGCGTGGGGCGCTGAAGTAGTTGGCAAAGGAGTGACAACAGTTGAAGGAGTTGGCAGAAGTTCAGGTTCGGGTGGAGAACAAGTGGATGTGAAAGGCAAAATGGGCATAAAGTCGGTAATATCTTGCGAAGTAGAGTAGATGGAGCCAGGTCAAGGAAATGGAAGAAAGAGTGCGTGTAAGAAGCGCGATCAGGCATCAAATGCGGCTTGCATCCTATCCACTGCCCAGATATTTTCCACTTTGCTCCCACTTCTGCTAAGTGAAGTACTTTGCGGTAGCGTTTTACTACGAGAAGGTCCATCATGCGCCGCGCTTGGCCCAACGGCACTACGGTGTGAGTCGTGCGAATAATACATGAAGACATCTGTCCAAACGCAGCATGTAGTTGGACGAGCCGCGGATGACGCTGGCAAGATGTTTCCATAGCCTCTACACTGACGAAAGGCGCGCCAGCAAGGTGTCGCTAGTTCGTAGTTTTTGGAGAGAAGGAAAACCACCAGGTATTCGATGCTAGAGCCGTAGACAAGTCAGCAGTCGAGCATTTGAGGTCTTCTTTGTACGAAGTTCTGATACCGAGTAAGACAAGAGGAAGAGTTTCGGACCAATTGTCCGGTGTTCCATGGGCCATAAGAGAGGCCTTTAGCTGCCGGTGATAACGCTCCACCATGCCTTGACTTTGCGGATGATAGCTGCAGAGCGAAAGACGCTTAGAGCGATTAAATCATAAGGTCCTTCAGAGCGTGAGACTCAATGCATACCTGCGGTCTGTGACCACGCGTCGAAGGTGTGCCAAACCTGGCTATCCAGTTGTACAAAAATGCCTGAGCAATTGTCTCGCTGGAAGTATCTCGCAATGGAATGGCTTACTGCCCATCGATATATCGCCGTCTATGCAAGTAAAATATGTTGAAACCATTCGAGGGTCCGTTAATGGGCGACTAATCAACGCCTGCACGCCGTCAAAACGTTCACCAGGGGAAATAAATTGCTGACTGCTGAAGAGGTGCGACAGTGTGCCTGTGCACTTTGGAGTTTGCCCAGTTGAGACACTGCCGTTGTCCACAGTTTTAACATCTTTTAGTAGGACGGCCAGACGCAAATGCTTCCTATTTTGACTGACTAACCTTTTACCCCTTAGCCGTGCCCGACACGTCGCTGAATTTCACACGCTGTGAAATACCTTTCTGCCGCATAGGCCGGCGTAGCGTACGACTGACAGCAGAGGTGCGGAAGCAGACGTCGCATAACAGAGCGAAAAACCAAAAATTTCTACAGTTTGAATGCCGTAGGAAGGAAGCAGTAAGAAAAACAATCTCTTCGAGTGGCCTGCCAGCGAGCCAGTTCGACGAAATCGCCAGAGTACATGTACCCAGTGTGGAAAAATAGAGCATCTGGCAGGAATGTGTTGGAGTGTAAGGAGGCCAAGGAATATGAGTCAAGTTGCTCAGAGTACCAACAATTGTCCGGTCAATATACCAGGTGTTAATAATAATAGTGATGTAGAGATAGGTAGCAATATTAATTCGGAAAATGTAAATTGGTCAGTTGTAGGAAATGCAACAGGGGGAAAACAATAAGGATGAGGATTCAAGACTGTGAACCCTCAAGTGTGACTGGGGTACAAGTTATGAATGTTAGAGAAGGTTTTGCCACTATGGATGTACTCTGGTAAAGTCATTTAAATTAAGGTTTGAGTATTAGAATTGATTGTGGTGGAATTAAAGTAAGAAATTTGATTGACACTGGGTGTATGGTGAATGTAGTATATAATGAGGCATTGAAACGATGATCAGAAAGGAGCTGTAAATGGAACATTAAAAGGTATTGGAAATATATTAGTACCAGTTGGTACTAAATTTAGGGACTGTGTTAGATTGGTGATATGATGGAAGAAAGTGATTTTTATGTTATTCAGAGTAAGAGTGATAAGTATAATGTACTGTTAGGATATAAAGTTTTGAAAGAGAATAGAATGGTGATACATCCTGAGAATATGATGTTAGAGCAAATGATTGGTAAGGATGGAAAATGCCAGATATACATAAATGAGGCAGGTGATGTGAGAATGAAGATGGTAAAATATGTTGAGGTGTTTGCTCTTGAGAGTATTCCTTTGGAAATTGAAAAGGTTGTGAAAGTGAAAGTTGGATTGGAATGAGAATATTGGTATTGAATCTGATAAAAATAGAATGTTTATGGTGGATGGTTATGACGCAAAGTATAGAGTTAGGAGAGTAGCACATGTACTTGATGGTATCCTAGATTTGAATAATCCCATAGCATGTGTGTGCAAGTGAAACCCAATATGAAAAGAGGAAGAATAAGAGAAATTCATGTTGGTAACGTGTTAGGTAGTATGTATTCTGTAGTGAATGTAGATGATCAAAGAGAGAATGGATTGTGTGTTTGCTGGAGATATTCAGGTGAATGATTGCAAGTATGATGAGTTAGTGGAGAAAGTGAGGTTAAATGCAGAGTTGGGGAAAATAAGGACAGAAGGTTCGTCGAATGTTATGGGAAAGAAAGGTCTTAAGTCAAAGGGATGATGATTTTGGAAATTCTAAGCTCCCTGAATTTAAAATTATTTTGACTGATGATACTCCCATTTATCAAAGACCTCGTCATTTCCCACCATCAGTAGTGCAAGAGATTGAAGAACAGTGTGATGTGTTAGAACGAATAGGTGTTTTGGAAGAGAGTGCAAGTCCATGGAATAGTACTATTGTGCCTGTGCGAAAGCCTGATGGTAGATTAAGATTGTGTATAGATTATCGTAAGGTTAA
The DNA here is from genome assembly GCA_015478945.1 of Trachelipus rathkii. Lineage (NCBI taxonomy): Eukaryota > Metazoa > Arthropoda > Malacostraca > Isopoda > Trachelipodidae > Trachelipus > Trachelipus rathkii. The sequence continues at coordinate 3,901 of JABUQX010004292.1, read as the reverse complement.
TGAGAGAACTGTGAAAGATAGGTTTCCTATGTGTTTGGTGTCAGAATGTGTGTGTAGAGTATTGAATGGGATGAAAGTTTTTACAAAAATGGATCTAGTGCGTGGGTATTATCAGATGCCCGAGGAGGAGAATAGTAGATGCGTGACTGCATTTTCAACTGCTAAAAGACATTATCAGTTAAGAAATCTAAGCTTTGGCTTAGCTAATGCTCCGGCGGCGTTTCAAATGGCTATGAATGTTGGTTTGAGTGACTTTCCTTGTAAGAATGTGATGGTATTCATTTACAATATTTTGATTATGACTGAATCTTTTCGGGTACATGTGAGATAGGTAAATGATGTTTTGAAAAAATTGGAAGATGTAGCTGTGCAAGTGAAGGTGGGCAAGTGTGAATGGTTTGAGAAGGAGGTTGAATTTTTAGGGCATAAGGTTAGTGCATCAGGATTGAAAAAGGCTGAGAAGTTTATTGAGAAAGTAAAGAATTTTCCTAGACCTAGGATGATGAGAGTTGAGACGTTTTCAGGGACTGGTAGAATTTGGAAGGAAATTTATAAAAGACTGTTCAGGAGTGATGAAATCCTTGACTGAATGGACTGGAAAGAAGAAAAGCATAAACATGGTAGTACTATAAGGAATGTAGCTAGAGTTCTTGTAAAGCCGTTTTCGTTTTGGCAATAATCTTACGAATTCTTACGAAAAATAAGAAAGTTCTCAAAAAAATTGTTCGTTTTGTCAAATTTTAAGAAAATTTTGAGAATATTCTCACCAAACGTAAGGTTTTTGACAAATTCCGTAAGATCGCTATTTCGCAATTTTACCGAAAAATTCTATTCTTACGAAAAATGTAAACAAAGGAAATTATGGCGGAAAAAATTTAACACTATTATTTTCTTTTCTTTTTTTTTTTTTTACAATGGAATCAATTATTTATTAAATGACTTTTGACGTAATAAGATTGTGTCAAATATTTGTGTGATAATCATATTTTCAAAATAATTATCCTTAAAAATATTCATAAAAAAATGCAATGATAATGTTTTCGCTACGTGATAGGCCCAGTTGAAAAATAAAATGGCTTTAAATTTTCCAGCTTTTGCCATTTTTTTGATGAAAAGAATGTTACAATGATGCAACTTTTCATTGTTTTTTTTTATTTGTAATATATTATATATAATATATATATATATATATATATTGTAAGTCTTGGTTTTACTGATTTTAAAAAAACTGATTTTGTATATTATTTATGCTGATCATCATATAATATATATATATTATATATATATATATATATATTTATATATATATTATATATATATATAATACGGTCTCATTGGAAGTCCGAGGTCAGAACGCATCCGTGGTTCGGGGGGTTTATATATATATATATTAATATATACTAGATATATCGCTATAGAAATTGTTATAATCTTTTAGGCTATGCTGTAAGAAAGGTTAAACACACATCGCAGCCGTGTGTTCAGGTATGCTAACGGAAACATTAGAAAAGCTTGGACTTTATGAATACATAAATAGATGTTTAGTGGCTAAATTTTGAAATTTTTTTTAACTGACTGTTAAAGCTTACGTGACTAACGTAACGTAACCTAACCTAATTTCACCCCTAAAACAGGTAAAAAAAAATTCATTTCGCCCTCTAGAACATCTATTATGTATCATAGATGCTACCTGCAAAATTTTGTCTTATCCGACTCACCGTTCCGTGTGAGCGTTAGTAACTTGTCCCCATATATATATATAAATATACTATATATATTATATTAATATATATTTATAATTATATATATATTATATATATATATATATATATATATATATATAATATATTATTAGTATATATATTAAAGAAAGGGCAATAATCTCTCCTCCTTTTTTTATTACTCCAAAAATCTAAAAATATTCTGAAACTTCATCATTATTCTTCATTTTTAAATAAATAGAGGAAGTACGCTGGGATTCAACAAGTGTACCCGACGGTGAGGTACCTTTCTCCGCTCTTCTTTCTTGGAGATATGAAGTTCGAAGAATAGAAGATTACGAAAGGGTCAATTTTTATAAGAATTACGTAGATGTTAGGTTTGTGATGTTCATAAATAGTGGTTTGAATGTCCTAGTCAGCACAGCCAACCACCTGACATCCATAGGGTAATTACGAGCAGGTTAGGCTTTCTCCGTAAAACGGAGGAAGTTAGTCTTCAGGATTCCGTCGGCGCTGACTTAAATGACTATTCGAAGAGGATTGTGACGGTTGATAACATATAAAAAGGTTTCTACAATCTAAGATTTTAAAACCTAGCTAAAGATGTAGAATTATTTAGCTCGTTTCCGGAGCTTTCTCGAAGGTTAACCCGATAAAGTTCTCCAAGCTTAACCTGATATAGTTCTTGAAGATTAAGAAGAATACAGTCAACAAATACAATTGAAAAAGCATGACACACAGTAAAAATATTAGTTTTACTAAACTCGCTCAGAATAAATGGTGGGAGGTCTGACAAAGTTAATATATCACACAGTCCTACACCAACAACATACTGTGATTAGATTATGATTGAAATAGAATGTTAATACACGTTGGAGTAAAAGTTAAGGTTCCAATGTGTAAAATATGTACAACAGCACAATTTGACAGGCAGTCTAGGATCAGATACAAGAGTGGAAACGAACGCTTCCAAATATTGCTCATGCATAAAATCAAGGGAATAAGAAATCCAGACTCAACAATTGTGAATAAATGATGACTTAACTGAATTTGACTGGGGAATGGTTCAAAGGAAAAAGTATGATCTGTTAGAATCACAACTATGCTGAAGTACTATTAAGGAGGAAAGAATCAGGCCGAACCCCAACGTTAGAATTGGCAGGGAGAAGGATCCAGATGAACCACAACCCCGAAACAACTCCAAGAAGAAAGATTCAGGATGAATTCCAACTTCAAAATAGCACCGAGAAAAGATTCACTAAGGATCTCACTCAAGAGTATCAGCTAAAAGACGATTCAGGATGAAATCCCGGCATCAAAATCTTGAAGAGGACTTCAGGTTTGAATATCCCAACTTTAGAAACAGAAAAATCCAAGCTTTAGGATCTTGAAGGATTCAAGGTAATCCCACCATTAAAACTCTAGAAGGATTCAAGGAAGGAATCCCAAGATCGACCCTGTCAAATATAGATGATTATCGGCTTTTATAGGATAAATTATCTTTGCATACTTCAAGGTTAAAAGAAGTCACATATAATATCTATTCTACTAAGAAACCTACCCTGATATATCCAAGAGGGGTCTTTCTTAAATGGGGAATAATGATGTCAACGGCCTTCCCAGCAACAAGATAGTAAACTGTAACAAAGAGTCAAGTTTACCATGTTGTGATTAGTGTAAAATTATAAGTCATTAATTAACAAAAAAAAAATTCTAATAAACTGTACCACTGACCTTTACAGACACTTTGAAAAGCCTAATCAACGTCTTTGGTAATATTGAGCAACAACTATGGATTTTACAATGCTGTGCTTCTGGTAACTGTGGCTTTTTATTAATGTATATTTTTATCAATTATTTAATATACTTATCAATTAAAAATCTGAAAGGAAAATATATAATTATAACAACTGAATTATTGCCCAGTGTTATCAAAACTGAATAACAATAAAATAAATAAGAATGTATTAAAATAGGCTGGATCAAAATGGTTGCAAACGTCCAGACTGTATATAAAAAACATTTTTTCAAGGATAAACATCACCAGAATAAAATAGCGAATTGCCAATTGACACCATTACGCACGAACATATCTCCCTTATATCCTCCCCCCCTAAATCTAAACCCACACCTCAATTTTTCCACGTCGTTTGAAGAAAGACGGGAGGGAAGATACAAAG
>JABUQX010004291.1:20000-47641 GCA_015478945.1 Trachelipus rathkii | reverse complement strand
GATTTGTTACACATTTTTGTCTTTGGACCGAACAACAACTAAATTCCTAATTCTTTAACCCCAATAACCAGAAGGTATGGGAAAAAGGCTAATATTCCCCAAACTTGATTTTGTGACCAGGATAATGATCATTTCCAAAATTTACCAATCCGATTAAAAAATAGTGGTATAATCATTCTCAGTGTTATACAAAGTAAGATAACAACACAATAACTTCAAAAGTAGCTTTATATCTTAGTTATACAACAAGAACCTTTTAAAATATTTAAAAGTGAGAAGTTTTTCTGGATTTACGTTTATACGGTTATTGCTTTCACCGAATCGAACCCCTAAATATAGTTTTAGTTATTATGATCCTTTAGCCGGCTCGTTCAAAGTTCCAGAATAGTTCAATATTGAATAGCTAGCCATACTACTCTGGGTACGCTCCAATGCTCTCTTAAAATTTTAGCAACGTGAGCATCAGGATTGGGAATTTGGACATCCTGCAGCCCATTTGCTGTAGTTCCTGACCCAATGTCTCAACAAACCTTCTTCACAGTTTTGGCCTTGTGATCCCAAGGAACCACTAAACCACTGCAACAAAGCTATTCCAGTTGCTTTTTCTGTCCTAAGTCAGCTTTTTCGGGAATCCTTTGCACTCTATGATCTTTTTATTGCGGGTGTCGACAGCTTGGGGAAAGAACTTTGCCAAGTTAGATAAAGCTTGAAGGACTTTCCTATTAAGAGCTGTTAACAAACTGTTTTATGAGGCCTAACTTTATGTGTTTAATGGAGGAAACAATATTCTAGTGGTCCAACAAAGTCCCATGTTGACATTCTTCTCCCTACACTGACTTTGTCCCGTTTTGGCCCAATCCCGCCCTTGTTTTAGTTGTCTGCGGAGATCCTGCATTTCCAGATGACAAGATAACATTGTAACTTTGGTAAAGCCTCGCCTTGCGAGACCAATTCAGGGATGCCGAAAGTTTGAAATCTCCGATAACTCCCATGTGTCTTCATATTTCAAGGCACTTATCAATATCTTACGCTGCTGTATTCCTCTTTGAGCTGCACCGAGTTAGCCAGGGGAAGAAAAAGAGAAAAAATGAGATAAATGAACAGTATGAAGTAGCATCGTGCTTTGAGACTCTTCGATGAGCTACAATGAAGAGGCGCCCACTCGCAGGGGTTACAGACATTTCCAAGTGCCTCAAACAAACCTGTCAATTTGGCAAAAGCAAAGCCCATCTTGACTGAGTGAAAAATTTCGAGTGGTGACGTTTTTCTCTGACTTGCGACTTCACACTTTTATGTAACAAAAATGAAATTTGAGTTTCAAAATTCAAAAGCTGGCATTGACTTTGTTGTGTTGAGACCCAAAATCCTCTGATCAAGTCACTGATAATCTTCTGGTTCGGGAATAGAAATATGGTTTTTTTCCTCACTTCACCATATTCAGGATCAACGACTTATCGTCTTTTGATTTGCTGCTCTCTTCTGAAAATGTCTGTCTTCCCTTTGGAGAATCGGCACAGAGCAAAATACAGGGAGCTCAGGAAAGTGTAGCACTTGGGCAACTGGATGACGAGGCCTAGATATGTCTAGATGTCCTGATATATGTGCAGGGCGCATTTTTTGAGTAAGACGCTTGGACGGAGGTCCACAAAACAGAAGAAAGCAATTGCTTGGAGTAACCGTTGGTTCACTCCAAATTAGTAAGGATTCGCGGAATCATGACCCTTAATTTCCTCCCCTATCCCTCCGTTCTCCCCTCCCCCTCGCCGTATCAACCGAAAAGGAAAAAATTTACAATTTAAATTGGACTTATCTAGTTTATTTATTATTAAAAATTTATCATAAATTCAAAGTTTCAATTAAAATTCCCTTACTAATCATAATTTGAGAGCTAGAAACCATATATTAAATATATTTAAATCTTTATTATTTTGTATAAATTTATTTATTGTATAAAATATAATATATAGATTCATTATTATAATATATATATATATATATATATATTATATTACTATATATACTATATATAAATAATTAATATAATAATATAACTAATAATAATAATTAATAAATAATTAATTGGTAAACTCTTTAATGTCGTAGTACACTTTAGAGTTGATGATTTTAATTAATCCAAATTCCCCATCATACTATCGTCCAAATATACTTATGTATTAACAGTTACATAATAAAACAAATAAAACAACAATTTCCAATTCTTCACTTGTTGCCTATAGCTTCTTCACTTGTTGCCTATACATTTGTTTCCCGAAGAGGCTTGACGCTAATCGCAAGCGAAAGCTCTTTTGTAATGCTATTTTAGTGTTATTTGTCCTTTTCCCTCCCCCCTTCTTTGGATAAGGTATTATAATTGTAATAATATATATATATAATATATAAATAATATATATATATATATATATAATTATATTATATATATATTATATATATATCATATAAATCATATAATTAATATATATATTATATATTATATCATATATATATCGTATGTTATTGCAATGTTTAAGTGGTTGGGCGTTACGACCAAGGTTATAAATGTTAATAGTGGTGATAATTATTTATGAAATAAATATTACAATCTAAATCCTTCCATTTGCTTTCAAGATGCCAATTTTAAAACTTATTAATTGCCCCTATAACGAATAGTTGAAATTGCCATCCATCCGGCCGAATATCGCTATTAAAAACCAATTAAAAAAAACCACCAAGGGTTAAAAAAATACTAACTACGTATATATATTATATATTTAATTATAAACAATAAATTATCTTAAGGGTTTTTTCACATATATATAATATATCAATATATTAATAAATAATATATTAATGATATCATAAATATATATATTAATATATATTATATAATATATCTATTATTCATATTAAGTATATATATATATTTTTAATTATAAATATATAGTATATTTTTTTCTTTTTTTATGATAGTGTCACCACACTCACGGAGCAGAGCCCTATCAAGGACATACAAAGCGGGTGTAACGTCTCAGAAGCTCACCAAATAATGCAAATTACGCAGATGAGCAACAGACGCAGGCTTTAAAGTAAGTTAGCTTAAATTCAGCAGGAAACACAGAAGATGGGAAGGAATTCCCACAGAACGACCTGGTGGCAAATAGGGAAAGGGACGCAACGCAACGCTAAAGTCTACGCGCCTGGATACGTTAAACCATTCACAATACCACACAAAAATCCCTAACACATACTGTCGCAGTAACAAACCACACCCCTTGTGCCGCGATGGATTGCCCGTAAAGGTAGTGGTACGCGGGTGATAAGTTACCCTCGAGCACTTGCCCTGCGGTACCTATAGAAAAGAGATAATAAGCAAATACTTTTGAGGCTAGTTAGTGTGAACTAAAGAGCGGTAATTTTAATGATTCATGGCGAATGAGAAAAGTAGAACGTTTATATAGTTTGTCATGCGGCTTCTCTTACACGTATATAAACATGAAACGAGGCCCCCCAGATATCGACAGTCAGTAAACTATCCATACAAGTGGATGAGGCCCTTGTTAGTTATATATAGTGCATTGAGAGTACTAACATTTGAGAGCAGAGAATCTGGACGAAAAAAATCTCGCCAGTTCTAAACAGAATCCCGTTTCTTTGAGGCCGCCCTCAGCAACCGTTGACCTAACTTACTACTTTTTCTAAAATAATCACTGATTATGTGATGTGAGGTTTCCAGAACATATTTTTTTTACCTTGTTTATGTTTTATTACTGGAGATTTTTTATAAAGAAAAAAAAGTCTCTTCGAAGAGAACCGTCGAAAGAGATAGGAAAGTCGGAAGGTTATTAACATTTTTTTTAGAGAGGGAGATTTTGTAGAAGAGTTTTTTTAAAGAAATAATTTTTCACAAGGTTGAGACGGACCCCACCCGGATTAAATTCTATCCAGATCTGCGGGAATATGGAATCGGAAAGATAAGACGAGTAAGGCGAGTACCCTCTTTTTACTCAGAAAGATAAAAGTAGATAAGTGCAAACGACAGCTAATGTGGTAAATGAGTGTAAAGAATTAATGGGTTCGAGTATGTCATCGGCAGTGACCGAGTAATTGCTTTGATAAGAGTGATTAGTCTGGAAGAATCATTAATGAAAAGTAAGAAGAAAGTGAGAAAAGATATCGGAGGAACACCGATCTCACTTGACAGAAAAAAGAAGAATAAAGTCCGCCGTCAACAACAGCCGGATATTGAAGCGATAAGTTGAGATATGAGAAATATATGACATTAAGTACGCCTCACAAAAGAGAAGGAGCGAAACTCAACCGGGAATGAGCTTGGACCAGCGCAGTGACGCGTTGCCATACACCGGTTCAAATGCTTTGGATATGTCCAAGCCGCCACCACGCGAAGTCTCCCGCATGTTCCCCTACAGGGCCGGCAAAACCCCGATAACATAAGGTAAGTTTTATCAGGAAAAGTTATTCTCCAGAATATATACGAGCTCGGCGCGCCCACGAAAAGCACCATACATGGATCCTGCGATCCCGGAAAGAAGTGAATGAGATTCAGATGATCTAACGAAATGAGTGTAGATTACGTGGAAGAAGCTCTCAAAGATCGTTAGAAATAGAATACCTATAAGTTTAAGGCATTATTAGTACACTCACGAATGGCCTGTTAGAAATGGATCAGAGCCCCGGCTTCCCTTTCGGAATCCCCCGACATCTTATACACGAATAAGCAGTTAACATATCGGAAAAAGTTGGACATGTGCGTGCTTCCTTCTGAGAATGTTATATAATGAGACATAGAATAGAATAGCTTAACTTGAAACCGATGAGTGACATAACTACTAACGATTGGTGCAGTCCAGCAGCGGTAAGCAGCACACTCCTCTAAGTAAAAAAAACCTACTGGGGAGGAAATTTGCCACCTCACTGTGGGTTTCCAACCACCTACGCCCTTCCGTAACGTCATTACGATTTTCAAAGAGAGTTCACCCATATGTCAATCTATTCTCTCGTGACATCAAATGTAATCACAGGGGCAAAAGGCAATAGGGAACCTGAGAGAGAGGAAGGAGGAGGAGTAATGCCAGAATCTCATCGAAGCGGATTTGAAGTAGTATTTAGGAGAAGGAAACTAAGAAATTTTATCACAATTCTTGGAGGAAAGTGTGGCTCTTTGTCAGTTCTGAATTTTATCCAGTGAGACTGGACCAACGATTGAAAAATGCCACAGAACCATCAGCAACGATAATTAAAGAGGAGGAAAGCAGATTTACAAAGTTGTTTAGAGACTGTGCTCAGCATGTAGAAGACCAGAAAGGAATTTCTACGTCAGTTACAATTAAGAGAGAAAGCCCTAGGACGATTAGCCCCACTACTTTCGTTTTGATTGAAAGCCGCTTTTGCTCGTCGAGAGCATCCCCTTCGCATGCTCGAATATTCTAGTTATAATGCCTGAATGAAAATTAGCAGAAGTTGATAGAGAACGGAGAATTTGTTCCACTCCCCAATACGCCACTTATAACTATCAGTCATCTAGCCTCTCGGAATGCGCCAATGACCGACACATGCACTGACTCCGAACCATGATTATGAGGACGTGGAAAGGTTTAGAGATCGAAATGAAAAGGAAATGACACCTTGCCATCCACATCTCAGTATGATTTAGATTGCACCACCTTATCGGCAGGAGCTGAAGCGTCAGAGTCAAAGCAGTCACTTCAATTATGGTTAATAAGCGTGAAGCATATAAAACAACAGACAGGGTAACCTCCAATCAGGCAGCCTCGAGCATCCCAACTCGTTGCATACAAAACGAACCATCATACGTTTTTTCAAAAACATGATCTCTAAAAGCGTGCCTACGAAAAACGCATTTAGGAGCTATTATGCGTGATGATGTTGAGAGAAAAAGTTATAAATAATTCAGAGACTATAAGGTGTGGTCAGTGAATTTTACCATATATAGGTTACTCGATTTGCGATCACGGTCGGTACTGCTAATTATCATTATGAGATAGAGATAGCAAAACGGTGAGATATTGAATGCCTCAGTCAAGTGTGTTCCGATAACAGAAAGTATTGGTTTTAGAGGACCCGCAAACGTGTGTGGGTCTTCCTCTAATAAATAGCAATTGAGCCTCAACACGATATCATGTCTGACCGACTAGGGAAGAATATATAACCATAATATGACTTCGACCGAAAAACCTCCTATCACACCACCTAATCAGATAGAGGACCCCCAAATACACTTACAACGTGTTGACGATAAACAGCTTAGAACCATTTAAAACATCACCCTTTACAGGTAGAGACCATCCCATAAGTTAAGGTGGACAATCAGCTTGTAATGAGAGAAGTATAACATAACCAGATAACTCATGACAAGTGAAAGATATTCTAAAGAGGAGCGTGTTGCACATCCTTCATCTTACTGTCTTTAGTTTTCTTGTGTGCAACCCGTTTTAAAAACGTTTTAGCATGTTTACATATATGTACATTAGATACTTATTTATGTCTAGTTAGAAAGGAGCTAATGTGTGGAAAGATTTCTTCACACAAGAGAAACGACTTCGAAGTCTAGGATAGGATATTATGGCAGTAATTCTTGTAAATTAGTACCTACGGGGTTTGGCAGGAGAGAAAGTCATATTATTCGTTTGTTTCTATTTATATTTGTTAATTAATCTTTAAGACCGAGAACTTTATAGAATAATAATGTTATAATCTTTTGATGATTCTATTATATAAACGAGACTTTATGAGTGTGTATATTATTCTATAAAGTAAATCTCTGTAGGTGTCCTCAGACCAAGTGTAGCATAATAAAGAGTTTTATTAACATGGAGAAATTTAAGAATTGTTTGTAGATAGTTTAGATACAATACCCTCAAAAACGCGTAAATCAGGCTGATAATCTCAAGTGAATACCTCCAAGAGTTAGATTTCTAAACACGCCGCCACGCCATTTTCCAGAGACGCTCTGCTCTATTAGGTAGGATGGACCTCAGTCTCTAGTTGTAGTCATGATTTCATCGCTCCATGCATCCATCATTTCGAGTATCATTTGGTGAGCACATAACAACCACATCCAATACAATCAAACAAACCAACAAAAAAAAAAAACTCATCTAATATATAAAAAAATAATTAACATCAGAGCGTTCGAAAATTATTATCATATCAGCGTGTTCAATGAAAAACACGTAAATGTTTACACATAACGACAATAAAGACCTTTTATCTTTTATAACATATATCATAAAAATAATATGAAAACTTTAGCAATAGTTTAAAACACAGCCTACCACGCCTAACTCCGCTATCCGCACACTAGCCCATAGTAATTACCTGAAAGAAATATAAATATTAGTTTAAACAGCTATTAACAAAATAAAAATCTAAAAGATATACAAAAATAATCAATATCTTTATCAGCTATTTTTAAGCCAAAAATGCCCGACAAATGAATCCCTAGCTTTATCAAGAAACTCAAGAGTAAAATAAAACGGACTAAAAACTAAAGTATAACAAAATAGATCTATGAACGATATAGCCTTCACATCTTTTTATACCCTTAGTACTATCCTCATATATACTAATGTTGTTATATTACACCCACTTCCTAATAAAATATAATTATTATTACTTATTAGCTTACTATCGTTTTTTTTCTTTATAGCTATGAAAATTGGCTAAGGCATTTTCGTTGTAAAAAAACTTCTATCCACATAAATGTTAAAAAAATGATATTTCATTTAAATACTTTAAGCATACCCTAAATTTTAATAACCAGGATTTATTGTGTTTTTATCAAAACTTTTTTAGTGGTTTATAATCATTATTATAGTTTCTTTTAATAAACTTTTATTGATTTATTTATTTACTAAAAAATTCTTATAATTTTTATTAGTTATTATATTATAACGTAAAAAAAATTTACATTATTTTATCATAAACTAAATATATACTAAGTATTAAAAAATATACATGAAGATAAATAACAATAGTTTTTCACATCAATATGCACTATTATAACACTAGACAAAGCATGTTAAGATAAATATAAATGTATATATGTATAATCAATCTAATTAACTCATATAACATAATAAATACTAACTAATATACTAGCATAACTAAGGAAATGAATAACTATACGTTAGTACTATAATACAGCCCCGTACTATATATATTTACTCAACTAAATCATTATTTTATTTCAACGCAGTATTATATAATCAACTGTCGCTATGATAGTACATAATATTAACCTATTTACTGAACAGAAGTTAAAACATATTTTTATTCACAGATAATAAGTAAAAGATTAATAGACCAACAAATATATGCTGACGTTCCAAAGTTTTTCACATCAATTAAAGCTAACATATTCATTCAATATTCCTATGATATAAAATGATATATTATATATAATATATATATATATATATTTATATATATATATAAATATAAACGCATACAAATGTAAACAAATCATACTTAACATACTTAGATTCAGTAAATAAATGACTATATTATAACTCATTAAACTAAAAGTTTCATACTTATAAATAACATAATATATTATATAATATAGTTATATATAATATATATAAAACTTATACAAAATGCATTATATACAGATAACTAACTATGTCAAAATAAACTCAGTACTTTTCCGGTATATTATATATTACACATGTTCAGTTCATAGAGTATTTATCTAACATAATACAAGTTTCAGGATATAATTTTGTGTATTCATAACTCTCTAGCCGCACTTTTCGTAACTAAAATATTTACGCAATTAACCTATGATTCTTGTTTGTAGTCAGTTTTTCTAGAAACCATATTACGCAAATATACCTACTATATATATATAGAATATTTCTTGTATATATATTGTTTACGTATAACTCACTCTTTACATCGTATTCATGTGACTTTTACAGGTCTTAGAGTGCACTATAATATCATTAATATATATGATATAATACATAAAAGTATACAAATAATTAAATTTTAAAATACGACTTTGTATATATAGTTAATTATAATTACATATACAGTAACCAAAGGCGAAAGTTATATGGAGTACTAACATAATAATAAAGATATTTCAACTTAATTATAATAAAGCTAAACATAGCAACCATATCAAACTAAAGTAAAAATAATGCCCAAAGATATAACAAACATAAATACACTACATTATCTTAAAGCTATAGGAATAATAAATCATTTTTATTAACATTACAAAGTTCCACACTGAACACCAATTATACAAGCAAACTACTATAATTAGGTATATGCATAAAATCGTAATAACCTAATACTTAACTTTTATTCTATATAGCATTAACTCTAACTATATTTTACGTTCAATTAATAACTAAAACTTTAAATACTAATTATAGGGACACTAATTTTAAAGTCAAATAACATATAATTTATAATCATCTAAAACATTGGTTAATTTATTACATATACAGATAACAGCGAATAATGATATTATAAATTGTCATAAAACATAATTTATAAAAGTTTCTTACACATTAATTTTAAATTGTTACCTTTATATTATTCAATACTATATAGCTAATTTCAATTACTATAATAATACTTAAAAGTAATAAATATAATAATAATATGCCCAAAAGAGATACAATAATATAACAGAACCTATACATTTAATAAGCAGTAGAATAATAACTGTTAAACAATTAACAAAGTGTTCTACACTAATACTAACCCCATTAAAGGCTAAACTAATCATGGTATAGTACTAAAATAACGTATAACCTAATCTTAAATACTATTTTCTAATATGCATAACTCGCTTAATATATAATAATATATATTATTATGGTTAAATATATATTTCCATACAAATTTCATATAAATTTTATAACTATAAATAATAAATTTTCTAACAATACATTGGTTAATTATACATACATTACCCAGTCGTAAATAGGATAGCTGAACATAATATAAAGTATTTCCACATTAATTAAAAGTAAATCTTTAATCATAAGTCCAATCAATTATGAAACTAAAAAAAAATTGAATGCCCCATAAAGACAAACATAACCACATCTATCTTAAGTAAGGAATAAGCATCAACAGAACAAAGTTATTACTCACACATATACTTAAAACACCAGCTAAAGCATTAATAACTAGCACATGGTATATGCAAAAACGTATTAATTAACCTTAAATTACTTTACTTATTTTCAATGCAATTAACTATATCTATAACATATATAATATTAATACGTTTCAATTTTTAACAACTATATATACACAGTATATACATTTTACCCTCCACCCACCACTCCTATAAAGCTCACAACATTGGTGAATTAATCATAGCAGACGCAGCCGAGAAGTATTGGCTAACGGTGATTCCCGTAACTTAAATAGTTATATTCCACTAATCATAATATTAAATATAGCTAAAACTATAGTATATGACTAGTAACAGAACTAAGAAAATAAATTAGACAAAGACATAATAATTACTACTAATCATCAAACTATTACAGCTATACATATAAAATATATAATAAATGTTTATAACTAATTTTTAAAACAATAAGTTAATCCATATTACTCTCAAAAACCGAAAGCGCTTCTCCCTCCCCGATCTTTCGTATATATTGAAAGAATTCTTATATACAATTTCTTAATTATGATTAAATTTTAAATTTGTATATTTATTAATTATTCTTATCCCACCTATAGGAATTATAACAACAGTAAATAATAATAATATATTGTACATTTCATTGAAGCTGTATTTTAACGATAAAATAAATATGTAAAAAATTGATATTAACATCCGTTTGGGTATATAACTCCAAATATAAGGCCTTTCTGTTAAATAGTAGGAATACTATCTATGTAGAACAAGTAAACGAATAAGTAGTCTATAGTCATATCATAACATACAGCGAAAAAGTTCTTTAACTATTGGCGAAATAAATATTCGTATATGTTAATAACAACCCATTAATTATATTGTGTTAAATAATGATAATTCATTTCTTTTCAACACAATCAAGTAGATAAAATACGAATAACTCAAAGAATAATATTAACAACAGTACGAATGATATCCATATCAGCAAGTATATATATATTATATATAGATATATATAGTGATATATTATCTCGAGTTGTTACGATATATACTATAGTTGTTGTTGTTATTTTTTTTTTTCCTTTTTGTGAATCAGTGTGCCTTTCGAAATTCGAGATCAAATGGTAATATTTATATTAGGTTATCAATCCTATTATTATATATAGAATATATGAATATACTTACATATGTAACATAATTCATATGATATTTATTAATAAATTATCAATATACTGATCATAACTGAATAACTACTACTATAGTAGAGGTAAAATTAAAAATTTAAAAAAGTAAATATTTTTTACTGTGTATATGTCCAATAAAATTACTAACTATAATTGAATGTAAATATTTTTTATCTGTGTATATGTCCAAATGGAAAATCTTTATAAGAATTTTAACAACGACAAACTCATGACACACTTTAAAGTCTATAATTACCTAAATAACGTTTATTCTCTCAAATTATATTAAACAAGAGCAGATGAATTTACCACATGTATACTTGCAATTAAGTAAGAGTAACAACATTACATTAGCAAAATACGTAATACTACTAGTCAATCGTTTTTTTCAAGTACATGGTTCTCATCTAAGATATTAGAGTACTAATCTCTTTTGAAGAATTTTTTTTCCTCTTAGTTCATTCTTTTTTAAAACCAAGGATGTTCTACCCTAATATTTTCAGAAATTATTTCAACATGAAACTAAATATGAATAAATGATATTATTATGCCTTTATATATATATTAAAAACCATTATTATTATAAATCAATATATATAAAGTGTTGCACTACTTATATTATATTAATATTTAATATAAAAACAAACTGGTAAATCTGTAGATTAAGCAACGGCGCATCATACAGAGGTGATTGACAGTAAATGTATATTTAAGACTATTATACTAGGTAAACTGAGATTAGTTATATATTAATTAATAAATCATAGTGAGTATATATTACAACTCTCCCTCGTATAGTATAGTGTGTGATAAAAACTTCTAATATTATAAATTCATATGCAAAAGTCTCTAATAGGCAAACCATCATATATTATTCACCAAAAAATACTTAACCTCTAATAGGGTCAACAATTTAATCACCGTCATTATATACACAATCTTCCATACACATAAATAGTAATATAATAGTATATATCATATTATACAAAAAATCTACGTATCTAATTCTCTAAACATATAAAATTTATTCTCCCTAGTGTATTATCTGGAACAATCTGCAAAATAACTGTATTAAACAATAACAATAATAATAGTTTTAACCTATATTTTACCTTAATATTACATACTAAAAAATAAGTATCTTATAATTATAATATACTAAACCATTCGATATATTGCCCTTAAACGTATAACAACGTTAGTATAGTTATTTGCATTAATCATAAGCTAAATATATATATCATAACTAATTAATACCTGACACTAAGAATTAATGTACTCAAAACTAAACAAAAATGAACCTAAACATCACCAGGTACCGTTACTAATAAATATATATATAACTATTAACTGAAATATATATAATTAACATACATTCCGCACTTAACATAGCTAAGTTAAATATCCTATTAACACATCGTTATATAATTAATCTATATATCTAATATAACTACCTCAATATATCAACACTAACATACACAACTATCTACTCTACATCAAATAACTACCACCTACTATACCATAACATCATACTATATATAACTATTAATACATTAATATAAAATCAACTACTAAATAAAACTATCCTACATATATTACATAATCAACTTCATACAATACATCATACTATATACTCTATATAATAATATATATATATATCATTATTATACTTACTATAGTTATAATATATATAATATATATCATTGATCTATATTCCTATATAGATATATTATTCTAAATACACTTTTCTAAAGCATAATATATATTATATAATTTATATATTCATCATTTACTTAATTCAATAAATAAGTTAAATATTATTATTACATACTAATATATATATACATCGTATAATAATTTAACAAATAAGTTATGATCATAAATTAGTACTAATCTTCTATATATAATGATTCATAAGATAGAATATAATTCTAAATCGATTAACTCTCATAAACGTTGTTCTAACAATATCAATAAAATCATCTATATCATACATATTATATACTATTATATATAATAATTAAAATACAATAAATAAATTCTATTATAATTACATAACCTCAGTTATTCACCGTAATAATATCATATCTCACCTGCGAAAATTGTCTCAAAATAACCAATAAAGTATGTATTTAATAATGAGACCATAAACTAAATATTTAGCAATAAAATATCATAATTTTATTATATATATCATAACATTACATATAAATTATCACAGTATTATTAAAATAGCTAATATACTGCATAAATTAAACTTCATAATTGAAGCAGTATAAATCAGTAATATCAGTAAAATCAAACTTCACCCATCTCTACCCTCAGTCCTCATACGGGGTTGATGTTGTCTAGTGGTAGACCCACCAGCAAGATGAGATCATAACGATCTCTATAATATTGATTCTATTTTTAAAGAAATGCTTGATATTTTAACGAGTATTTCATTTTTATGGTAAATATTATAAAATAATAACATATAAAAATATACGTTCGTATTTATATACTGATCCATTACGATTATATATATTGTGACTATTTAAATACAAACAAATTTTTAAACATCAATAAAGCTAAATCATTATATAATCATAAACCTAACGCAACTAGATAAATTATATTAAAATTGATACAAATGCTTAATTAACCATTGCGTAATGTATATACATCAGCTAACATCCTGAAAATTCCCTACTATATCAAGCGTTATAAGTTGAGCTACAGGTCATGCAATATACTCCGATTAATGTTCCACGTGTTTCTATGACTCAGTGGGTCAATATCAAGCAATTAGAGTGTAAAAGCTATCGATAATATTATTCGATAACTCAAATAAATCTTCTTAACATAATAGGAGCTCACAATATCTCTATCAAAGATATCTCAAACATCTTGAATTAAGAAATAATAGGCACTATCTATTCATTCTAAAAAGTATGTTCACTACGTTTCGAGATAACATCATTGACCTTAAGGATATAAACCAGTATTAAGATATCATTTTAGTAATCATAAATATATCTATATAGGGCTAAAAATCTCCATAAACATTACTCTAAACAAACTAACCTAGCTCAAGTTTTCTAACACATCATTTTCGTCTCCTCAGATGTATAACTCAAAGCAAAATTCATTATTACTCAAAATAAACTCATCATATTTCTCTATAATAAATAATATGAGTGTTATTATTTCATATCATATAGTCAGTATGAAGTAATATAAAGAAAACTAACACGAAGAATAAAAATAACTGGGACGAATAAAACATGATTATTTTTTCAATGAATCAAAAACATCGAATTACTCTAGAACCTATAAATCTGGCAACACATACATATCCATATGTAAGTAATTAATAATTACCCATTTAGCGGGTAATAATTAGTCGCACCCTTTATTTGAAGGTTGTGATAATTTACCTGCGTATAGTAGGTATGTATAATATCTAATCACTTCACCGTAAGTGAGGTGTAAGCTGGGCTGAGCTTATATAGGCTATACTCAGCTATATATCCGATAGGGTACCTATTATATAATGATAATATATATAGTGAGGCTACTTATACCCCTCCTTTCGGATAGGTAGTGTAAAAGCATCGCGCTTACATACCTCAGCGCTTATCACATACCATTCTCAGTGATATATATATAGTAGTTTTAGTAATATATATATATCTCACCTCTATACTCTGTTTTTGGTGTATAATATTTTACTAATACTATAACCTTCAAGGGTAGCGCTAATCCCCATTTATATATAGGAGATTTTCTTCTTATAGGAATGTTTAAATGTTGTATTCTTATTATTTTTATATTAAATCATCTATGTGTGTTATAACATGAATATATAGCTATTAGTTTATATATTTACGTAAGTTAGGTTACTATTATGATTATTATATTGAGTTTAAAATTATATACTATATGATATATTATTGACAATTGTGAAAAATATAAAATAATCATCTGATTTGTGAGAGAAATGATGAGTTTTTGTTAGATATTACTTGCATGTATTATATAACTGACGATGATATATATGTATAGGTTTAGAAACCTATGAGCCTAGGGTTATAAGTTTGGTTGTGAGTAAGTTAAATTAGTTTATTAATGATTTGGATATTACCTCCAGAATTTTTATAGCGGAAAAAAAGTCTTTATTAACTAATATAATTATATCTAATATAATTATTAAATAATATGTTATATATATATCTTCTAGAAATTTATTATTATTATCATAAACATATAATATATGTGTAATCAAAATTTCATTGATATATATATATATTAATGAATAGTAGATAGTGCCATATTATTAACTGATCTTTCAAATGATCTGTGTATTTTTAAGTGTTTCAAACTGTCGGGAAAGTAGGGTATCCTTAAGGAGTTGTATAGGTAAGGGTACAATTTATTAATCGTGTTTCTACTTTCCTTAGATTGCATACTCATATACAAGAGAGAGTATTTTGGATCGGTGTTCCCCCGCGCATATAATGTACGTTGTAGTAAATCAGTGTTGCATTACAAGGTGCTGATATGGCGCGAAAAAAGTAGGAACATATCGAGTATTGCATGACCTGTTAGTGAAAGTGTTACCTATTTTGATTAAAACGCCTTAGTATTAAAAGGGAATTTACAGGATTTAGAGGCTGAATTAAGTTCATATTTACGACAACTAGTTCAGGGTATGCAAGTTATGTAACGACATATATAATATCTTAAGATGACATATCCCGTGCGTAAATACTAGTGAAATAGTTAGCTGTATAACTTTTCATTTGAGTGTTTAAAATACCTTTCTTTGTTTGCGGTTAAAGACATATATTCGTATAGGTCAAGTGATATTACAGTAGCAACCAACTTATTTATGTTATGTTTTTAATTTCCCAAAAAATAGATACTCGAAAATGACATTGAATCACAAAATAGTCTTTCAATAATCATTAGGCGGGTGGAATAGCGCTGGAGGTGGTTATTCACGGAGGGGAAGGGAACAGCTGCAGGGTTTGATGTGGGTGGCTGTTTGAACTGATTTACTGATTTACTGCCTTTTTAAAATCCAGGCAGTTCGTAATCAACTTATACTATAACTTTACTATATTCTGGTAGGGAATATTAAAATTTGTGTTATATTTTTTTATTTTGCTATTTAGTTTGCGTTAAAAACTTTGTTCGATGTTTAGTGCATTATCGACAGTGGGATTATTGATATTTGACTAGGACTTTTATAACAGGTAATTGATGAATTTTTGTTTTAAATTATTATAAGTTAATGTAAAAACATTTGTTACGTTAGCATATATCTTTAGTCAGTATATTAGACAGGTTAATGCTAAACTTTTGTTAAATATTACGATGTTAATGTAAAATAACATTGATATTATGTAGAGATATGCTTGAAAAAGTTGTGATGTGAATAGAGTTACAGTTTGCTACGAATTGTGTTATATAGTAGCTTTACTCCCTGTTCAAGTGAGCTAAGTGCGTTGTATAATGATATAGTCGTATATTTATACGTATGGGGATGATAGTAGAAAGTCGAGCCCTTGTGTTAGGTTTTTGTGGTGTACATTACTTCTTATTCAGGTTGATGTTACGTTAACGTATGTTATGCAAAAAACCTTTTTTTGGGGACATATAATTTTGCGAGATAAAAGAACTTATTTTTGTTTTTTGGTAAAACTTTGTTATGTTGACAGTTATTCGTTGGTCTGTATTTAGTATCTGTTAATTTGTTGTTAGAGAAATGAATGAGTTTTTTTGAGTGTAAGATTACTGTGCTTAAACTGCCGAAGATAGGTCTGTTTTAAAGAAAACGGATTGAGCCTAGGTTAAGTTTTTAGGTGAATAAATGATAGTTGTGCGCTTGTAGACTTTGCAAGATAGTTGATACTATGATTTATAATACACCAGTCGAGTAGCTCACTATATTTATTATATTAACTCATTCTCTCCAAAGGTCAATACATTGTCTGTCAAATCACCTCTGTATGATGCGCAGTTGCCCAGAATTACCAGTTTGTTTATAAATATAATTAAGGTATTTTGGTTAATACTTTTTATTTTTAAACACATGGTTTTTTTTTTTTTTTAAAGCCATAAAATCATTTTCAATGTTTCATGTTGAATGAGGTTGGGAGTAATTGAAATTTTTCTGAAAGGGGCCCCCCAGGAAATTTCATCTAGGGGTCGGCAAGAATTGAAATCCGGAAAAGCTGAGTCAAGAGGTGTGTAGTATAGAGCCCAAATGTGGTTGTAAGAGATCGTCCCTGAGAACCAGAAATGATTGATTAAGGCTAAATAAAAAATAAAAAATGAGTTAGAGATATAGTTGATATGTTAGAGACATGCCTGAAAAAACGTGTGATGTGTTTTTTCATGTAATGTTTAAGTTTACTTACTATTTGCAAGTATGTACTTTGTTAATATAACAGTTTATTCGAGCACTTAAGTGGTCAGGTTTGTCGTTGTACATATTTTCTTAGTTCATGTTACATCATGTTGCTTATTGATGTAGAAACCTTATTACGCTAAGAGTATATTCGTTGATCAGTAATAATAAATATTAAA
Source organism: Trachelipus rathkii (assembly GCA_015478945.1). Lineage (NCBI taxonomy): Eukaryota > Metazoa > Arthropoda > Malacostraca > Isopoda > Trachelipodidae > Trachelipus > Trachelipus rathkii. The sequence goes on along the minus strand of JABUQX010004291.1, from coordinate 29,728 downwards.
TCAAGTTTGAGGTATGAAGAAGTTGAAATATATTAACACAGGAACCTTACCTCTACACCAGCAACAACAACAATAAACACAACAAGCCACAGCAACAACAACAACAACAACACTCGAAACAACTCCGAGAAATAATAATACCCTATTTGAACTGATTAGGTTCATTCTACGTGTATTCTTGTTACTTTCTTCTGATTGGGTGAAAAGGAAAGAAATCTCATAAGAAATGTTACCTTAAGGAGTAGTGGATGTGAAGATCGTGGCTATAAACATACTACGAAATTTCTCGCCAGGTAAGACATTTTCTAGGACTTTGTGTTGATATGATGACCTCTGCTGCGTTCTGCACCTAGATCTAACAACGTCTTGTCCTCTTTACGGGATCTTTAGAATATGTACAAATGAATACCCCAAACGAGCCTTTGTCATCATTTACATTTTTTGCAGGTAAAAACAGGAATATGCGAGACAATATGTCAATTGTGGTCCAATTGGAGGTGCAAGTAATATACCTTTTCATATCAGTTGAAGAATCTTCAATATTATCGAAAGCATCGAAAAGCTTTACCGGTTTTGAGTATTGAACTGAGGATGTAAACTAATTGTCTGTTAAGTTGATAGTTTGTCTTTGTGCATTATGTTCTTAGTTCATATTACGCTATGTTAGCTTTATAAACTTTTTCGTGGTTTAGCATACTTTCGCCTCGGCTCTGATATGATAATTAACCAATTGTTGTGAGATGCCTCCAGGAAGGTTTTAGTTAAATGTTACTGTGTTAGTGTAAGATTTTATTACATATTGATATAGGGTTATGCTTGAAAAAAGTAAAGATTAGGGTTACGTTTTATGCAATGTTAGTTATATTACTGGTGTTAAGTGTGGGAAAACTTTGTTAATGTTGACTGCTCTTATTCCGACTGCTTAAATTTTTTTATGTTAACCTTTCGAGTTATTCCTAGTCGTTGGAGCTAGGTGCCTTTATAATGTGGAAACTTTATTATGTTTGCATAATTCCTGGCATTCATTTTAATTAACGACATGGGTCTGTGTAGAAAATTCTAAAATAAGTTGTTATAAGGATTAACTAGAAGATAGTTGAGTTTTATGCTTGAAAAAGAGTGAATATAGGTGTCTATTTGAATAAAAGTACTCGCTCCTTTTAATTGCTATAATGCACTATCGTTCAAATAATAGTTTTATTCCTTCGTTAATATAGGTGTTATTTTTTAGTTGATGGAAACAAGAATTTATTGGAAGCGTATGTGTTATTTATTTTATTAAGTTTTAGAGCAAATAATCTTGAGGGTGCTAATAGTTAGCCCTCACAATTAAAATTGACTCAGTAGAGAACAATGTATAGGAAGTAAGGTGTCGTTAGGTGCATTACTTCTCGTCATAGAGAAGTGTGGTCTGTATGGATATCACCAGACAATTTTTGAAGCTCCACAGACCAAATATCGGGAAGAACCATCTGCTAATAAAGTATTTATTTTGACCTTTCTAAAATATCTAAGAATTAATATACGATTTCTCATAAAATAATCAGAATAATTTTTTCTATATTTTTTATTAGTACGGAGTATACTTTTAGAGTGTGGAATCCCCTTGCGCGATAATACCCATCGAGTAAAGATTAGGTAGTAGCGGTTTTTCTCTCGACTATGTAGAGGCGCATCGTTTAAGCCTAGGTACAAGCGGCTTTTCCCTAAATTATAACGGCCTTTTAAGCGGTTTCGAAGCAATTGAAAAGTACAACCGTTGATGGATTTGAATGGATTAAGCAAAGAAGATTCCTGTTGAATTTCATGAGTCCTACAGAGGTGAATCTTTCTACATGCGTCGGTGTAAGAGCCATACGGGGTGTGTGTGATCAGAGGCATATATGAAGAATTGTATTTCCATGAGTTTTAGAAATGATTTTGCCCGGAAATAGTGTGTAACAGACGTATATTAAGGTGAAAACTGTATTATGTAGCGAGAGTATAAAACAGTTCGACGTTTCAAAGATGTGTCAGAATGGATACAAGTGTATGATAAATATAAACAAGTGAGTAAGGCCTGTGATAGAAATTTTTGTGTGGAAGATTCACATAAATGTTCAGGCTTACACTCCTTATGTTATGTGTACTTCAGGAGGTAACATGCCCCTGGTAATATGTTAGAGTTACTATAACCAACACGAAGAATCCATATGGTATTTGTCGACTTACTGTCGTTAGAGACTCGCTTTTTCGGATAAAAAACTGAAAGCGAAAACAGCAATACTATATAATGATATGATTTAGAAGCGAGAAGATAGTCTCCAATAGATTGACGTGAATATGATATAGTGATTTCACAAGAGAAAGTGCGCGTGGTGCAGGAGGAGAGTTGCAACAATTTCTCAGTAGTACTCCACCCTCTTAATATATTGAATAACTCTATGCTGAAACAGTGAACCAATCAGCTTCGTACATCGTTCGTTTCTGTATGCATTGTTAGGTTTACTTTAGTGATAGGCATAAAGTTGCATACTGAACTTCTTGTTCAATCCCGCGTTAGTCATGTGTATCTCGATCATTAAATAGTATATAATCACAACAGTATCCTTGGCACAAAGCTTATAAGCGCTCTCAATGCCAACGCAATTATAATCTTCATAAAATTCCCAGTTGATATGTAAGATAATCTCCACTTTTAAGGGCATAGCGAGTCCATGGACATTGAGAGCATATATTTGGTGAGTATTCGGCCCACGAATGTCAGGCTCATAAGTTTGGTAATTAGATGAAAAAACTAGAAGCAAAAAGATTTAGCTTTTCTCAGGAGGAATGTTTTGTTAAAATTGTTCTGTTAATATTGATGATTTGAATATGCTAAGAGATACATGTGATAAAAAATCTTACTTTGCTTTAATTAGTTCTGACATTTAAAATAATAAAGGGAAAAGAAAATTTACAGATTATTAGAGATATTTTTGCAAAGAAGGCTAGAAGTAATTTCTATGTCGTAAGTATGATAAAGCCAAGAGACAGTGTAGTCAGCACGTCTCAACGTTTAACCTTTTTAGCGTGAGATATAAGATGCCGCCAAAGCTGTTATGGAGTGATTTGTCTGTAGTTCTGAAGTAGCTCTCTCTACAAGGGGATTACGGAATAGGAATGGAATATAATATCATCTATATTAAATCTGTGTGATAGGATGGTGCGAAGAATTCGACAGGTTAATGTATGGGAAGTTATGCTTTTTATTCAGTAGTCATACACTGTATTGCGATAAACCATATGTCTCTACTCTGAATTAAAGAGGCACGAGAAGAAAACGAAATCTTCTTCTCCATCAGGCCTATGGAATGTGTTTATAGTTGTACGTGGTTTTAGATAGAAATGTTTAGATTCTGATTTTGTAATAATTGTGTTGAAAAATATTTCGGGTAATTTGAAGTCTTTTTATATATATATCAATCCCATTCTGAATAACATTTTGAACTCCACTCAAATTTCCAGAATATTAGTAGCGTATAAAAAGTATAGTTACTTTATCTAAAAAAAAGTAATAAAATTCTCATTAAATGGTAAGTATCTAAAAAATAAAAAATTAAATACAAAATCAGTGTACTAATAAACAAATACCAAAAAAAGAAACAAAGACCTAGCAGTTTTAATAAGATATAAATTTTTAAACCAGAGAGTACGCGCCTACAACCAGGCGCCTCTCTAAAATATGTTTTAAGGAACTTAAACCAACTATACCTACAAGTTCTTAACAGCACAAATAAAAGTTAATAACAGAATAAATAAAAAATATATATATTTTTATTAAAAACAAGAGAGATCCGGAATCCACAAAGAAGGAATGTGAGCCCTCTTTCAACCAAACCACACTTTAATAATTTATGCTGTGAAGCAAATCGATCCTTCTATTTATATATCCCCACTTTGCCTTTCGCCCTATGTCTTTATCTTGTTGTTATAGATAAATTGTATAATAACAGTTGTTTGCTCTAATTGTTAGTTGCGCGATTTGTCTCTCCACGTGCAAATTAGCTTCTTGCTATAAACATAATAAGTCTCAAGAGCAGAGAGAATAGAGACATGTTGCCTTACAAGTCTAAATTATATTAATCTGATACTCATCTAGGTTATTTAATGTTAGCTTTTTTGATGTGGAAAACTTTGTTATGTCAACATATATTCGAAGGTTAGTATAAAAAAAACATAATATTTTTATGATATGTTTATCCAAATGATACTGAATTATGACTGGATCAACAGATTCAATAGATCAATATACCCCAAATATAGATCAGTTGTTGGGATGGGTAGGGGGTGGTGGTGTTTTGATTTATGATTCAGTTGATTTACCGTTTTGAGGGATATGTAAAAAACAATTTTCTACCGAATTATATAAGACATTAAAAAGAATAAAAATTTAAGTATAAAACAAAAGGTTTTTAAAGAAAATAAAGTTTTAAAAATTAAAAGTTTTTTTTTAAAAAAAAAAACAAAACGGAGCAATTGTTTTTTTAAAGAAATTAAATTTTACAAATAGCTAAAGCAATAAGTTTTTTAAATAAAAAGTTTAATAGAAATAAAGTAAAAAGACATAAGTGAAATAAAGTACGTTTTAACAACAAACTAGAACTTGAGAAACACACAAGTCAAGACTTACAAAAAAAAGGCACCAGGTGAGGTGAAAGAAGCACAAAACGTTTCCTATATTGTTTCGCCCATGTTACTACTCAAAACATCTCCGTTGCCTTAGAAATTTATTCCTAGTACATAGCATATTGTTAAAATGTTAAAGCGGTTTATGATATCCTGCTGCTCTTACACTCTTAATAGAGAGAATACAACTCTCCTCCCCCGGATTTGCAAATGATGTTTTTGAACATCATGTGATATATTTCTATAGTGTTCGACTTATTTACCTCGACACAATCAACAATAATATAGTAGTTCAGCCTGTGTTAACGACTTGAAAGGCCGAAAAACTCTTTTTGTCTCACCTTTCCCTCCACATCCCAATCCATCATCTAGCAACTGAAAAGAATTCTACATTTTTTAAAAGCTATTTTCTGATCTCGGTTTATAATTTGCGGCTTGTCCATTTGTTAGGATAATATAAATTACCTCTTATGCAGGTGAACAGATAATATTTTAACAGGCCCATAAGCAGCGCCCCTCATGCACCTGAAAGGCCAAAAATCATTAACCGATACTCTTTCGGTGTATATGTATCAAAACGCTCTCCCCTCACTCCCCCATCTCAACTCACCACGTCCTCTAGGAGTTATTTACCTCAAACTTTTAATAAAATAAGTAATGACTTTCATAGTTCCTCAAACGATAATGTGTTATTGAACAACGTTTATAAAGGATGAAACGTCTTCACTGCACTAGTCTCACGCATTATATGAGTACATAGTGCAAATCTCGCTCGTTCGCGCTAAATATCCCCTACAGGGTATTGAAGAACCTTATCATTTAACTCTTGTCAGGAAACTTCAGAGTTTAATGGTAAAAATGCTTCTGTTAATGTTCCTTGGGATCCTCTTGCACTTTTATTTCAGCGCCCATAATCGCAATTGATCCGTCTCTGACTTTTCGCACTCATCATGCTCCCTATACTACCACATTAAGTCCTCGGTTCTACCACTGCCATGCGTTATGATTTGCTTTATGAAATTTATCGGTGATCAGTTCTTCATGCGCCCTACAATGTCCCGTCTCCGCGTTCTTCCGCCACCCAGTGCGATCCTCCTCTTTTACTCAACAGTATATTTCAGAAATTGAATAAAGCACCAGCCTTAAACTACAGCTGCAAAGGTGCCTTTGCTTAGGAGCTCTATTGGCTAGGATCGATCATCACGCAGAAACAGTAATTCTAGATGATATAATATTCTTGTTGCTTTAAACTTGACTTAATCTATGAACTATAGCTATCTGCAGCGACCAATCCAAAATAAATCAGATCATATTCGTAAACTGACCTCAGTATGTCGTTAGCAGCACTTCCTTAATGGTTGGTCTATCTAATATATTTCGAAAAGTGGAAAATAATGTTTGTTCAGCTGTTCTCGCAGTATTGTAATGGCGAAAAGCGGAGATACGTTATACCTCAATAAAATATTGTACTGTCACAGTTATATAATATATATGTATTATTAAAGTGATGCTCTTCTTTTCAAATACATGGCACTGATATTGTGATTAAAGCATTTCTAACCTAATATTGTTATATATAGATATACATAATATATTTATTATTTATACGTTATATAAGTTCAATAATTGATTACCTATATATGTTTGGGTTTATTAATTATAATTTTTAATTAATGATATAAAACTCATTTATTGGATACTAGTTTTAGCATATTATTTCATTAGATAATTACTCATAAGTTATAGATTACTATTATACATCTATATATATGATATAAAGGTTTATAATATATATATATGAATATAATAATATATAATATTATATATATATAAATGATGATAATTTTTTATGGCCTAATATTTACTTAATGTTTTAAATTATGTAAAAATTAATACAATACTCTCTCTAAGTAACATATGTTTAAGAAAATAAGTGTAAGTATAGGATTTAACGTTTCATGACGCTCTAATAAATGTTTAGTTTACTTTAACGTTTGTATTAAGTGAGTATGATAAGCTATACTTGGTTAGGGGGTGTTCCCAGGTTAATGCTAGAGCGAGCTTGGGTTGGAGCTTATTCGATTGTTTTAAGATGTGAGAATGTGGCTGTGTTCTTTAGCTTCACTGGAGATTCTTTTAGTTTGTGACGTCTGCTACTCGTCGTTTAATGAGTATAGTTCGTACTAGATACAATAGCAGCGTGCTTTGCTGTGTCAATGGGAAACTATCCGGCATTCCACGATCGGCCGCTCCGCCTATTGTATAGTTTTCAGCATATTATTTTTTGATAGTGAAAATACTTTATATTAACTATATATATAGATTAACATATGATTCTCTAAAATGTAATCAGTGTATAATAAATTTTTAGACAAAGAATTATAATAATAGTAATTAATAATTATTTAAAGTTAAATATATTACATATATAGTATTAATATGTATATAATAAATTATTCTAATATATGATTATAGTGATATATTCGAAAATAATGATTATAATATTAAGTATAATGGTCGGTGTTCCGTTCTGCGTAGCCCCTGATTCTAATTGCGTCTCAGAGTGTAACTTAAGCTATTGATGGTGATTAAGGTATGGGAGTCATGCTGGTGTGACGTTAGCATATATTCATGGAGAATCTTATAAAAGTATAATTTGTAAAATTAGACAATAGTTATTTAAAAATTTTATGATTAAATAATTATATATAATATACATAATAATTTAAAATATGTATTATATATATATCCAGGATTTGTATAGTAGTAAGGTGATATAGTATATATAATGGGTAGTAAGGGGTATATATGTGTGAGTTTGTAATTATATAATATTTAATATACTGATATTTAATATCAAGGTTTTAATAGATAAGTTAGTTTATATAGGTATTATCATCGATGAAAAGACGCACAATACTCCTTGTGAACAGTTCGTTATCATAAAATTTATTGATAGAGCACAGCACGCATTTACTATGTGAAAATATTATAAAATGATCTATTATGTGTGACAAAATTCTACAATATCTTATGTTATCTAATAAAAATTCCATATAGTACAAACCAGTTATGATATCAAATAAATATGAAATAATATAATAAGTTCATAATTACATATAAAAGATTATGCAGTGAATTTATATGACGAAATTATAACAAGAAGGGTAAGAATATACACGGCTTAATACTAAATGTAAACGCTTTATCTGCTACTACCCAAAATTTATGAAAAAATGGCAATCATAGATAGGGAGGGGCGTGAGGTGGGTAGTCGATTGCGCCAAGAACGAATGGCGGGAAGGATGAGTGGTATCTTCAACCTCATTGTTGTCCACAGAGTTCCAATCCCAATGTTTATTAAATATGTGGATTTTTAATTGAAAACTTCCTTTAAATAGAGATTACATAATTTCTCAAGCAGTCTCCAGATTATAAGCCCAAATAAAATTCCTGTCAAAACAGAATAAAATAATAAAGAAATTACTAAAAGAGGTGTATATAATTAGAAGGGAAATAGTAGTGTACATTAATAATATATATAGACAAATACTAGTGCAGGAATATCAAGATCTTTTATATTAGAAAAACGTTAGTAAGAAGGTTAATATTAAGATCTCTGCAAAGATATTAAATGAAATATATATAATAAAATGATATTAATTAATTTTGAATTTTATTATTTTATTGAATTTTTTTTTTATAAATTATTATTAATAAATTTTAATTTTTAAATTTTTTTTAAAAAATATTTTTTAAAATTTTTATATATAAAAATTTTTTTTAATTTTTAATAAAATATTTTTATTTTTTTATTAAATTTTTATTAATTTTTTGTTTTTTTTATAATAATATTTATTTTTATTTATATTTTTTTTTTTTGTATTTTTTGAGTTTCTAGAAGGATACATCATAAGTATAAAGATGGATATTATTACCAAGTTATCGCATTATCATTGCTACTTAGCAAATTTCTCAGTTTTTGTTGATGAATGGAGTTAGTGACTCCCCCTTGATTAGTGAAATACAGGTTCCGTATATATTTAATTCTCATCATATATAAATATGATTACGTATTATATAGGTGATATACTTAAGTAATATGTATAAAGGTAGTATTATATATAATTATAGTATTATATATATCGGTATCGAGAGAGTAGAAGGTCAATATTTCAAGTTTAGGGGTCCCAAAAACCCCATTTAGGCGAGAGAGAGTAGTAGAAAGTTACTGGAGTCGCCATGAATATTATACTGTTAATCGAGGCTATATTATAATACCAATATATATACATATATATTAATTAATGATGTGAGTATAACTTATATTTATGGTATATGTATGTATATATATATCCGATAATTTATCTAATTACGATCTATATATTAGGTCAATATTTCTAGTTATTTTGTTATGATATATGGGGCTGTCCTATATACATATTGTACCTAGCTATTGTGTTTTAATTTAATTTTATGTAGTTATAAAATTAAACAATACTGAAATACAAAGATACAATCACTAATATTATAATAATAACAAAACTTATATCATAGGTTGTCACGGTTTTATAAGGAAGTACTTTATGTTCATGTGCTATAAGTGTCTCATAAGCTAATTGTTCAAAAGCTGATGGATGTTGCAGTTCATCCGGACCATAGAGTTGGGCCAGACCCACGAGTCAGGTTTCACAACTCTCCTATGGCTCTCCGGTTTCACTCTTCTAGGAGATAACCAATACTATTGAGTTACTGAGATGTAGTGGTTGACATACTACCGAAGTTACTTTCTCTCTTCAGGTTTCCTTCTGCCTTCAAATAGTAGACAGCAAGATTCATTAAGATATTTCTCAGTGTCTTTTTGGAAAACGGAATCAGCTGTCATCAGGTAGACCATTTCATCAAATCCACGACTCTCTCTTTCTCACTCAGTATTCTATCTCTCTTTCCCGTTCTCACTTCTGGGCTTGAACCAGCCTTTCCTCAGGCTCTTCATTTCGCCCATTTTCCCACGTAAAAAGCTCAAATAATTGAAAGGCAACAGTAGTCGAGTTCTCTTGACTAACTAAATCCAGTCAAAT
>JABUQX010004291.1:7500-15000 GCA_015478945.1 Trachelipus rathkii | reverse complement strand
TAATCTATGTATGGGTTAAGCTCGAAACAGGGTAAATTTCAAGTCTCTAGGATGTATATAGAGGGGGGTCGCCCCCGAGGGTCGACGTAAATATTGCGCTTACGCCCTTGTGGCGGCTTCCATGCGGGTGAGATTAGGCCTAAATCGACCACCTGGAGGTCAGACAGACCGAAGGTCTGTGTTTGTCTGTTTGTTTGTTTGTCTGTTTGTTTGTCTGTTTGTTTGTATTATTATTATTATTATTACGTCGAAGAAGTGATCCCGAAGGGATCACTTCTGAGTTGTTTTTTTAAACCCTTCTGCATCTCCTTCCGCGTCTCCTTTAGCGCCGGTTCCGGTTCCGCCCCGCACCGCACCCCACCGCTCCGTCTCGCACCACGTTCTGGCTAGAGTTTGAGACATGGTATCTCTATCAAACTTGGTACCCCGTTTGGGGATAACGTAACCTCGTCGTAGACGAACTTACATCCCCGAGGGTCCCCCCCAAAGGGGGACCCCACCCCCATTAAAAAATTAAATTGTTCGTATAAGGCTGAAATTTGGTGAGATGATTCAGAGTGTAATTTCTAGAAAGAATTGGTATAGGAATCTGATGAGTTGGCTCCGGCACCGGTGCTGGAGCCACTGCGGTGCCGAGTTAATAAACAGTCGTATAACAACAATATTGGTGTGCTTATATATGTTATTGGGTCTGTAGATTTCGAAAATAATGGTTTCAGAACCATCAAGAAAAAAAAAATAAATAAAAAATAAATAAATAAATATATAAATAAATAAAATTTCTTACTCTTTTTATGTTTATAACTTACAAATTTACGTTTTTACATACCCTAAAGCAGTAAATCAGTAAATCAACCCACAGTCCAAGCACCCTCCTGTCCAGTTGTGATCTATTGATCTATTGATCTAATTGATTCTCAATGATCTATTGATCTATTGATTAAGGGCAAATTTTTTACTAAAATTGTAACGTTTTACATACCCTAAATCAGTAAATCAGTAAATCCAACCACAATCCAAGCACCCTCCTGTCCAGTCGTGATCTATTGATCTATTGATCTAGTTGATTAAGGTCCAACAATTTTTTTACAAAATTGTCATGTTTTACATCCCTAAATCAGTAAATCAGTACATCAAGCCACGCATTTACCATCCTGTCCAATCATGATCTATTGATCTATTGAATCTATTGAATCTATTGATTAAGGTCAAATTTTTACTAAAATTGTAACGTTTTACATTTACCCTAAACAGTAAATCAGTAAATCAAACCAACCAACCTACCATCCTGTCCAGTCGTGATCTATTGATCTATTGATCTATTGATTTAAGTCACATTTCGAGTATCATTTTTGGATAAACATAACATAAAATCAAGTTCTTTATACAAAGATCAACGGATATTGGTTGAGGTAACAAAGTTTTCACATTAATAAAGCTTACTTAGCATCATCTGAACTATGAATATAACCCACAACGACAAACCTAACACATCTTAAACATGAATAAACGGTTAACATTAACAAAGTTCATACTTAACACCAGTAAAGTAAACTAACAAGTTCATACAAAAACGTAACGCTATTCACACTTGTCAAGCATGTCCTCTAACATAAACAAATGTTAATTTTACATTAACATGTTAATATTTTAACTAAATTTATCACTACCTTGTGTAATTATCATACAGAGCAGCGAAAGTATGCATTCGTCACAAAGTTTTCACATTAATAAAGCCAACATAGCATTACCAGAACTAAGAATATAATATACAACGACAAACCTGACACATCTTAAGCAAGAATAAACTGCTAACATTAACAAAGGTCCAAACTTATAAACAGTAAAAGTAACTAACAAGGCATACAAAAACATAATCCATTCACACTTTATCATCATTTCTCTAACAAGACAATATTAAATTTACATTAACATGGTATATTTACCAAAAATTTATCCATAACCTGACTTAATCATAACGTTACATAACGTAACCTAACTTAAGGTAACAGTTTTCATTAACGAAGAGTATCTAAAACAACACACCACCTCCCGAGAGAAAACCCAAGGGATGCGCCCTTGAAAGAGTGGGAATACTGAGAGGGGGATCACCCCGAAGGGGTGTAAGGGGGCATTACCCCGCCCGAAGGGCTAAGGCCTTACCCCTCCTTCGGAGGGTAATGCCCGCTTACACCCCATCGGGTGTCCTCCTCTCAGGAATAAACACTCTTTCAAGGGCGCATCCCTTGGTTTTTCTCTCGGAGGTGATGTGTTGTTTAGATACTTTGTAATGAAAGCTGTTTAATTCGTAAGTTAGGTACGTTATGTTAAATATTACTATGACTGTGTGAAAATAACACTGATTTGCTAGAGAAATGATGAGTTTTGTAAGATATTACTGTGTTAACTGACGTATGATGTGTTAGAAAACGTGAGCCCAGGTTAAGATTTTGTTGAGTAATGTTAGGTTGGTTCGAGAATTTTGCTAATGTCTACGTTTATTCAGAGTCAATTTTGTTAATAATTTCTAAACGAAGTGACACTTTTTTAATGTACGTTTGCCATTCAATCTTTATTTCTTATCTAATTATGAGTTAAGATTCTGATATTTAGACGAGGTTATGATGAATTTTTTGTTAAATATTACGAAGTTGATGTAAAAATTCGGTGCGTTAGCATTATATTCGTTGTCAGTATGATGATTAGACAGGGTTTATGCTATTTTTGTTAAATATTAACGATGTTAATGTAAAATTAAACCATTGATAGTTAGAGAATGCTGAAAAAAGGTGGGAATAGGGTTACGTTTTGTACGAAGTGTTAGGTACTTTACTGTTGTTAAGTGCGGAAGTTTGTTAATGTTAGTAGTTTATTTGTACGTATGGTATGTTAGGTTTGTCGTTGTACATTATATTCTTAGTTCAGGTTATGTTATGTTAGCTTTATTAATGTAAAAACTTTGTTACGTTAGCATATATTCGATGGTTAGTATATAAAAAACTTATTTTTGTGTTATGTTTAGTCGAAATGATACTCGAAATATGACATGAATCAATAGATCAATAGATTAAAAGGTCATGGTTTGAGGGGTGGGGAGGGGTTGATGGTTTGTTTAACCCTTTCGCTCCCCACGTGGATTTAAATCTACATAACTTGATTTAGAATTTTCGACCTTATTCCCTGGAGCATAAGGACCATTTTTGCATGAAATGACTCGAGAAAAATCAGACAAACGCGAATATACTCTTAAATGTAAAAACAAAGGTGTCAATAGGCTTCTGGCCTTGATGAAAGACGGATGTGTGTCATTTTTTCGTCTGATGAGCAGTTTTTGGTATTTTTTTCCATAGGTTTTATTTAATTTTCCCTATTAAATATTTTCTATGCTAAGAAATTTTTTTTTCAAAAAGCATATATTTGGACTTTATATGTCATAAATAAAATGTTTACACGATATTAAATAGTTATTTCAATTTTAACTTGTTTTGGGCACGAAAGGGATAAAAGATTTAAATCGGAAAGGTGAAAGTTTAGTCAGTTTTGAACAAATGTGGACGTTTTCATTTTCCAGAAAATGAGTAAACTAAAACTTGAATGCTTACAGTGATGCGTTGGTCTGTGTGATAATTAGAAATAGGTTATGATAATTTTTTTGTGTAAATATTAACTGCGTCAATGTAAATAACGTTAATTATGTAGAGATATGCTTGGAAAAGTAGGAATATGTTACGTTTTGTATGCAATGCTAGTTACTTTACTGGTGTTAAGTGTGGAACTTTGTTAATGTCAACTGTTTATTAGTGCATAAGTTGTGTTAAGTTTGTAGTTGTACATTATTTTCTTAGTTCATATGGTGCTATGTTAGCTTTATTAATGTGAAAACATTGTTATGTTAGCATATATTCGTTGGTTAGTATATAAAGAACTCATCTTTGTGCTATGTTTATCCGAAATGATACTCGTAATGCGACGTAAATCAATATGTTAATGTTAAATTAACAATGATATGTTAGACGTTATGCTTGAAAAGTGTGAATGGGTTACGTTTTGCACGCTGTGCTAGGTAGCTTTAGTGTTGTTAAGTGGAACTTTGTTATGTTAGTAGTTATTCGTACGTATGGTGGTTTAGGTTTGTCGTTGTAGCAATTATATTCTTAGTTCAGGTTATGTTTATGTTAGCTTTAATAAATGTAAAACTTTGTTACTTATGCATATATTCGTAGTTAGTATAACAAAAAACTTATTTTTGTGTTATGTTTATGTCCGAAATAATACTCGAAATATGACATGAATCAAAATAGATTCAATAGATTAAAGGTCCTGGTGGGAGGGTGGGGGAGGGTTGAATGGCTTGATTTTACTGAATTTTACTGATTTTTAAAATCTGTAACTATTTACAATTTGCTGTGATATTTATCAAAGAACTTATTTTTAGTTATTGTTTGGATAAACTTTGTTAATTGTTTACGTTATTTCGTTGGTCTTGTAGATGATTAGACATGGTTATGAAATAAATTTTTGTTAAAATCTCATGTGTCCATGTAAATTAAAGTTAAATTATGTTACAGAAATGCTTGGAATAAGTATGAATGGTTACGTTTTGTATGCAAATGCTAGTACTTTACTGTAGTGTTAAGTGTGGTAAACTTTGTTAAAATGTTAACTGTTTATTATTGCATAAGTTGTATCCAGACTGTACTAGCACATTATTTTTTTAGGTTCAGTTGATGCTATGTTGGCTTTATTAATGTGAAACATTGTTATGTTAGCCTATATTCGTTGGTTAGTATAATAAAGAACTCATTTTTGTGCTATGTTCATCCGAAATGATACTCGTAATGCGACGTAAATCAATGGTGTTAATGTAAAATTAACATATATGTTAGAGATATGTTTGAAACAGTGTGAATAGGTTACGTTTTGTACGCTGTGCTAGTTACTTTACTGTTGTTAAAGTATGGAACTTTGTTAAATGTTAGTAGTTTATTCGTGCTTAAGGTGTGTTTAGGTTTTGTCATTGCGCATTATATTCTTAGTGTTCTGGAAATGCTATGTTAGCTTTATTAATGTGAAAACATAGGTATGTTAGCATATATAAAGAATTTATTTTTGTACTATGTTTATCCGAAATGGTACTCAATATGTGACGCTGGCGGTCATTAGATCGAAAGATCAAAAGGTATGGACGGGATGGGTATGAGGGAGGGGCGGAGAGAGGGGAGGGAGGGGTGGTTGATTTACTGATTTACTGATTTAACGGACTTTAAATTCGCGTGTTTCACAACTATGATTAATTTATTCAAAGGAGTTTATAATGATGTTATGCTGAATCAAAACGACCACAATTTTATGTTATGTTTGGATACAACTTTGTTATGTTTGCAATTATTGGTTTTTACTTCCCTCGTATGTTCGCTTTATTGAATAAGTTGTTAACGACACTGTTTTTTCGTCTGGTTGTTGTGTGTTAAGTTTGTTATGTTCATAGTTTAGCTTTACTGAGAGTAAAAACTTTACTTTGTTTGTCTTTACACGTTAGGTATTATGATGGTTGGTCAAGGTTACTGGATAAATTTTGGTATATATCACATGTTAAGTAATATACTATTATATATACAGTTGTGATATTGTTTTGATAAAGTGTGAAACGGATTTATGTTTATGTATGCCTTGTTAGTTTATTTTACTGTTTAATTAAGTTTGGACCTTTTGTCAATGTTAGCAGTTTTTCTTGCTTAAGAAGGTGTCAGGTTTTGGCGTTTGTATATTAATACTTCTTAGTTTTCTGGTAATGGCTATGTTGCTTTATTAAGTTACAACTTTGTGACGAATGCATACTTTCGCTGCTCTGTATGATAATTAGCACAGGTAGTGATAATTTTAGTTAAATAATTAACATGTAATGTAATTAACATTGTTATGTTTAGAGACATAATGCTTGACAAGGTGTGAATAGTTACGTTTTTGTATGCTATGTTAGTTACTTTTACTGGTGTTAAGTATGGAAACTTTGTTAACGTTAACGGATTATTCCTGTTTAAGATGTGTTAGGTTTGTCGTTGGGTGGTTATAGTCATAGTTCAGATGATGCTAAGTAAGCTTTATTAATGTGAAACTTTGTTACGTCAACATGTATTGAATTGATCTTTGTATAAAGAAACTTGATTTTATGTTATGTTTATCCAAAATGAATACTCGAAATGTGACTTGAAAATCAATAGATCAATAGATCAATAGATCAACGAACTGGACAGGAATGGTTGGATGGTGGTTGGATTTACTGATTTACTGATTTAGGGTATGTAAAACGTTACAATATTTTTGTAAAAAATTTGACCTTGATCACCATAGATCATAGATCATGATTGGCACAGAGGGTGGTTGGATGGTGGTTTGATTTACTGATTTACTGCTTTAGGGTATGTAAAACAAGACAATTTTAGTAAAAAATTTGACCTTAATCAATAGATCAATAGATCAATAGAGATCACGACTGACAGGAGGGGTGCTTTGATTGATTTAGTGATTTACTGCTTTAGGGTATGTAAAACGTTACAATTTTAGTAAAAATTTGGCCTTAATCAATAGATCAATAGATCAATAGATCAATAGAGCACGACTGGACAGGAGGGTGCTTGGACTGGTGGGTTTGATTTACTGATTTTACTGAGGCTTTAGGGTATGTAAAAACGTAAATTTTGTAAGTGTTATAAACATAAAAAGAGTAAGAAATTTTATTTATTTATATATTTTCTTTTATTTTATTTTTTTATTATTTTTTTTTTCTTGATGTTCTGAAACCATTATTTTCGAATCTACAGACCCAATAACATATATAAGCACACCAAATATTGTGTTATAACGAACTGTTTTATTAACTCGGCACCTGCAGTGGGCTCCAGGCACCGGTGCCGGAGCAACTCATCAGATTCCCTATAACCAATTCTTTCTAGAATTACAACTCTGAATCATCTCAGCCAAATTTCAGCCTTATACGAACAATTTATTTTTTTTAAATGGGGTGGGTCCCTTTGGGGGGACCCCTCGGGGATGTAAGTTCGTCTACGAACGGGTTAACGTTATCCCCAAAGGGGTTACCAAGTTTGATAGAGATCCATGTCTCAAACTCTTAGCAAACGTGGTGCGAGACGGAAGCGGTGGGGTGCGGTGGCGGGGCGGAACCGGAACCGGCCGCTAGGAGACGCGGGAAGGAGATGCGAAGGGTTAGAAAAAAACAACTCAGAAAGTGATCCTTCGGATCACTCCTTCGACGTAATATAATAATAATAATACAACAAATAATAATAAGACAAACAAACAGACAAACAAACAAACAGACAAACACAGACCTTCGGTCTGTCTGACCTCCAGGTGGTCGATTTAGGCCTAATCTCACCAGCATGGAAGCCGCCACAAGGGCGTAAGCGCAATATTTACGTCGACCCTCGGGGGCGACCCCCCTCTATATACATCCTAGAGACTTGAATTTACCCTGTTTTC
>JABUQX010004290.1:0-27500 GCA_015478945.1 Trachelipus rathkii | reverse complement strand
GAAAGACGGAGAAATAAGATGAACTAAAGTTTCAACGTTAGCGAACGCACCCGTGCTGACAGGCACTCCCAGCGCGAAACCGTCCAAAACATGAATTTATCTTGTGAAACTTGAAAACAAACTGTGTTTTATTATTTTTATTAGGGTTCAACGTATCCGTCAGGATTCAGGCATCTATTCCTAATCTTAAACTTTACTTCTCCGCCATTCCTAGCATGTTGAATACGTCTACCTGTATAGAGTTCCATGAAATTTAGCCATTTCACTCATTCGAATGAGAAGTTCCATTCATCGCTTCTACTGATATGTGCCAATGATTTCTCTTGCTTAAAATGCATCTTGAAGATCTTGAAGCATAATGCAGTGATGGTTGCGCGTTCATTGAGACAATCAATTTTATAATCTCTATGGAAGATACCTCTAAACTTCTCAAAACATTGGGTCAATAGTTTCAATTACTCCAAATCCATAAGTGGGAAATTTCTGTTGAAAGGTTTTAAATTACCAATTCTAGTTCACTTTGACGTTCCCTTCAACGCTTCTACCGGTATATGCCAATGATTTCTCGGGCATAAAATGCATCTTGAAGATCTTGAAGCATGATGCAGCGATGGTTGCGCATTCATTGAGACAATCGATTTTATAATCTCTATGGAAGATACCTCTAAACTTCTCAAAACCTTGACGTAGGATATTAACATCTTGGATGCAATAGGTTGCACATTCAGCATTGATATCATATTCCCTGTCATTGTATGTATTATACAATCTTTCGAATGAGAAGTTCCCTTCAACGCTTCTACCGGTATATGCCAATGATTTCTCGGGCATAAAATGCATCTTGAAATTTTATATTCTCAAGTGTAAGAAACCTATAGGGAAAGAACCCTTTAGTCAGATTGGCTGTAAGCCCATTTCTTTCTCACCCCATTCATAGCACACCTGCATACTTACCAGTAGGTATGGAACCATATCAGTTATAACTCTGCCATTGGTGGCTTCATGCTTATTGTTATTATAAGTCTACACATCGTAGTAGAATGTAAAGACTTTCTTTTTCTTAGCCATTTCATCATCATCAGGAAACTTGATTTTCTTCATATAGCATTTATGTTGTTCCCCAGTTATACCGTACTTCTCATCACAAACAAGACACTTTATATGTTGACAGTCATGTCGATGTTTACCTTGTTTATCATCCATCTTAACCTCATCGCATAACTCACAGACCTTAAGGTTCTTGCACGTATTTTTCTCATGCAATTTGAGATACGCAGCATTATAGAAATTACGAATACAGCCATTATCTTTTGACCTGGTATTAGGCTTAAAGCAGTACGTGGTATAAAAAGCCATATCCTAAATTTAGGCCTAAAGTAGTTATTTCAACACATTTTACAGAAAGAGATCAGTTTCGTATCTGTAAGGAGTGTATGTTGTTGTTTGTTTTTCGTGTTGGATTGTCAATGTACATAGATAATAATAATAATAATAATAATAATAATAATAATAATAATAATAATGATAATAATAATAATAATAATAAAGCAAATCCAAATTATTTAAAAAACTTTGAAATATTTTTAGTTAGCATTGAATGAATAATATAAATGTAAGTGAATAATTGTTATTTTTAAATAAAAACCTAAAATGATTTTAATAAAATACATGTTATGTTAACAGAGAAGAACTTATTTTGCTATGTTTATACTTAATACATGGCTAAAGATGATGTAAAGCAGTAAGTCATAGAACAAAACGTGGTATATCTTGTGGTGTAGAGGGTTGCTAGGGTCTTGCGTACTGATTTACTGAGTTTATTGTTTAGGGTTACGTAAATTATGTGTTTAAAAATTTCATAAATTGTTAGTAAAAATATTATTTTAAAACTTGATACTTATAAAATTTATAAACAAAAAGTAATAACAAATAATAATAAATTCTGTTCAAAGATAATGATTTATTATAGAAGTTTTAAGAAACTTTGAAATAATTTTAGTTATAATTGAATGAGTAATATAAATGTACGTGTTTAATTAAAATATAAAATGTTTATAATAAATTATATGTTGTGTTCATACAAAAGAACTTATTTGGTATGTTTAAACAGTGTACATTTTAATGAACCTGGTGTGTGTGTGTGTGTAGGTTTGTGCGTGCGTGCGTGCGTGCGTGTGTGTGTGTGTGTGTGTGTTGTGTGTGTGTGCAAAACCTCCAAAGTGGGGTATTTCATATGAAAGCACACCAGCAATGTGGGGTAGGACAACTTAGTGGGGTACTTTTTACACTACCTCACTAGGCTAAACCCCCTTTATGGAATATTAATGGTGAAATAAATACGTTACCCCCCAAAAAATTTAGTACTTAAGAAGGTCGGTAGGACTTCAGACATGTGTTCGTGTGCGAGAAGAACACACAGTGAAAGCCACAAAAGTACGATCCGTGCACAACTAGCGTGCAACCAGCTCGAGCTTACTCGGTCGGTCTGGCTCGGGTGGCCAATAAACCAATCAGCGCTCTGTATTCCGAGACTCTCACTCTCAGCCAATTATTATGGCTTTAAATTCGGAGCGGGATTTTTTTTTTTTTTTGAGGGTTTTTTTTTTTTTGTTCTTTTTTTTTTTGTTTTTTTTTTTTTTTTTTTTTTTTTTTTTTTTTTTTGTTTTTTATTCCTTTTTTTTTTTCTTTTTTTTTTATTTTTTTTTTTTTTTTTTTTTTTTTTTTTTTTTTATTTTTTTTTTTTTTTGTTTCTTTTTTTGTTTCGCTGGTTTTTTGTGTTTTTTGACAACAAAATTTTTTTTTTTTTTTTTTTTTTTTTTTTTTTTTTTACAGAACACCACCACTCACGGGCTGGGCCCTTCTCAAGGAGGGGGCGGAAGATAAAACATTAAAAAAAAAAACACCTAATCCCCAGTCTAACGCAAAGTTCTCAGGTGAGCGCAGACGTGGCGCTTTTATAAGGAGGAAGATTAAATAGAGTTGGAAAAAAGAAGAAGGCAAGGAGTTCCACAGAGCAGAAAGTAGCTGGAAGGAAAGAGCCACCACACGAAACAAGACTGGGTTCGCAAACTCGGGCAGAAAAGATTCGTTGCGGAGAGCAAGCACTCCTTTGCTAACGAGGGCGGCGCGCAGGGTGGAGAATGCGAAGGTCAACTCCCCTTGAGCATCTGCCGCCGTAGTACCTATAGAAAAGGATAGAGCGCCAACGTTACGTCGCAGACATAGAGGGTCAGGAGAGTTTGAAATAAGGACAGTTTATTAGTCTCTTAAGCTTTAGACCTCAAAACCCATCCAATAGAAGGTGGAAGCCGGAGCCCTCTCCAAATGTTGAGAACAGTACTCCATGCAAGGGCGAATAAGGCTCTATATAAACTGGAGTAGCTGGCAGAGGGAAAAAAATTCCCCGCAACTGAACAGAAACTCCAGCTTCTTTGAGGCCACCTTAGCAACCATAGAAATTAGTGATGAGACGATTAATCGTCATCGTCATCGGCATATTTTTTTCAATCGTTATCGTCATCGACAAATTTCGCCGATTATTTTGCCGATTATTAACAAATATTTAGAATTTTGAATAATATTAAAACTCAATATAATAATAGATAATAATAATAATTAATATTAATAATAATAATTTATATATATAAAATATATATATATATATATATATATATATATATATATATATATGATATTATATAATAATATATATTATATAGTATATATATATATATATATATATATATAGTATAATATTATATATCATATACCCATTTTGCTTAAAGTATGTATGACATTCCAGTGCGCTAATGGTTCGCCTTTCTGTTTGCGTTCCTATCCACACTCATCCTCCAGCAACATATCATTACACATACTTATATCCACACCCTCTTCTAGACAACAGTCTTACAGACATCCCTATCCCTTATATCCATACGTGTAGGAAGAAAAAATTCCACATCGTATGTCTTGCGTGTATTAGAAAGCGACTAAAGGACGGTGGTGTAGTTAGGTTGGCTGCCTACTAACACTTATCTTTTGCTAGGAATGCTTAATGCATGCCTCGGAGAAGTCGTGATCGCAGTAAGCGCCCTTCTATTCAGCGAAAATGTATGAATCGTTACTGTATATGAAATGTCAGAGGAATAAATTGTTGCTGATTGAGGAAAGAGGGATGGATGTATTTAGAAAGGCCAGATTTGATTATGGCTCGCTGCTACTGAAACAAGATGCAAGGAACGGTTGAAAATGAGTGGTTGTGTGGTGTGAAAGGTGTTTGTGTTGCTGTGGAAAGGAATGATGAGGGGATGAAGGATTTTGCCTATTCTGATGAGGGAGTTGTGGTAGAGAGCTATGTAGATTTTGGGTGTGTGAGTAACGTAGAAGTTCTTTAAAGTTAAATTTAAGTTGTGAAAAGGTCAAAATTGTGTGGTTGCGACATATATGGTCCATCTGAGGAATGTTGAAGAGGGTACGATTTTCTGGGATAATCTGATGATGTTTTGGATGGGGAGAAAAGGAGATTCAGTTCATTTGCCACATATCTCCCCATTAAGGATTTTTTACAGTTGTCACCACCGATCCGCGGCAGAGCCCTATTCAAGGAAGGGTGAGTACTCTCAAAAGTTCACCCTCTAGCGCCAATTACGCATATGAGCACAGACGCAGGTTTTAAAGTGAGGAGATTAAATTCAGTAGGAAATACAGAAGATGGAAAGAATTCCACAGACAGAGGTGGCAGGAAAAGGAAGCACCACAGCAACTAGCCTGGAGTACCAATGTCAACACAATACTTCATGTGCGCAGATACAGCACTCCTTTTGCTACGAGGGGTGTTAAAAAGTGGTGGTACGCGAGTGGAAAGTTCTCTCGAGCACTTGCCGTGCTGTACCTATAGGCATAGAGATAAAGCACCAACATCTTGCCTCAAAGATAGAGGGTCAAGTGAACTGAAAGTACACGGAACAGTTTATATGCCTTTTGGCCTTTGACTCGGACCGCTGTCCAAAAAGCAGGGTGAAATCAGAGCCCCCCCCCCAGTATGAGAGCAGACTATATACATCGGCGGAATAACCCTTGATAGCTGCAGGCAACTGAGAAAAGAGGAAAAAGTCTCACAGTCTAAACAGAACTTTCAGTTCTTCAGCCGCCCTAGCAACGTTGTGATGTGAGGTCTCCAAGATATTTTTTTGTTCATGTTAAGGCCAAGAGAGTTTGTATTGGCAACAGGAGAGACGACAGAACCGACGAAAGAGAAAGTTAGAAAGTATTTTGGAGAAGGAGATTTTGTAGAAGTGGTTTTAAAGAATTGAATTTCACAAAGTTTTTTCTATCCATCAGCGAGAATAAAATCGGAAAAATTAAAACGAGAGGCAATTCTTGAAGAGTAAAAGAGGTAGTAGAATTGATATGAGTTAAAGAGTTGAAGTCGAGTCATCGGAATACGAGTGGATAGAGTTAGAGTGCATGAGAATATCATTAATGAAAATAGGAGATAAACAGAACCCTGAGGAACACCATTATTGACAGAAAAAGAAGAAGAAGTCCCCCATCAACAACAGCTATATTGAGCGATGTGAAAGAAAAGCTAGACATAAGTAAGCAAAGAAGGGAAAACCCAAAGGAGGGGGCTTGGAGAGCAGTAACGCATGCCATACTCAGTCAAATGCTTTGGGATATGATCAAGCGCACCGACGCAAGGTTCCCCTTTCCTAGCAGCGAAAAACATAAATCAGTTTATAGGAATGTATTATCGCCAGTCAGACTCCGTCACGAGAGCGCGTACTGGCGATGCGGAAATGTTTTCCATATGATCTAAGAAGTAAGTTGAGAAGGTTTCAAAGACCTTAGATAGAATACAAGTGAGAGCTTACAGGGCGATGTTAGAAGGATCAGAGCGCTTCCTTTTTTCGGAATAGTAGACAGTGAGGCTCCAACACTGAGGGAAATGCTAGTATTGAGACATAGAGAATATAGTTGAGTGAGGGGCGCCGAAGAGATTAAGCCTTTTCAGAAGGAGTATTAGCAACACGATGATCAGATCGAATAAGAGGAGAAGCAGATTTACCAGAAGTTCTAGAATGAAAATGTCAGTAGAGAACAAGGAGGTTAGTGCACTTTCCTTTGATGAGAAAGCCCATTTGCTCGTCGAAGAGTATCCTTACAACGATTTCTAGCTGAATGAAAATTATCGAGAAGATGAGAGAACTGAGATTTTTCCAAACCCCGAAGGCACGTCTCTAATCTGAATGCCAGAGAACAGCTACGATCGAACATGGATTATGAGCGAAAGAAAGATTTAGTTTATAAGAATGATGAGGAAAAAAAATTAGCATGAGAAGGAATGAACATGCTCATCCCATCAACGATTACAAGTCCCTCCTTATCTTGTTAAAATCTTTATACATCCATCATTATTTCCTTACTGAGTAGCATTTGCTATCAACGCAACTTGAAACCTTGACATTTTAAGTCCCTTTCTAAATATTTTATACAGGTATGAGGAACAGCGACGTTGACCTAAGAATCGTTGCGGACCACAAACATGTCTCTCATTTCCATTAATAAATACTTTCATATTTTATTATTAACTATTATTATTATTATTATTATTATTATTATTATATTATTATTATTATTATTATATATATGAACTTAAAATCAAAAATTTTTGATGGCTAAAATAACTTCGGGAGGTTGAACCCCCTGAACCCCCTGTCTGCACCTTATATTAATATATATATATATATATATATATATATAATAATAATATATAATATTATATATATATGATATATATTATATAATATATATAATTATATATATATATATTATATATAATATATATAATAATATATACCGTATATAAATATATATATAATATACTATATATATATATATATATATATATATTATATATTATATAATATATATACTGTATATATATACATATATTATATATTAATATATATATATATATATATATATAAATATATATATATATATATATATATATACTATATATATATATATATATTAATATAGAGAGAGAGAGAGAGAGAGAAAAAATTTTAAAAAGGTTTTTTTCAAATTAATCGTCATCGTCATCGGCAAAATTTGCTCTAATCGTCATCTTCATGGGCAAAAATTTCATAATCGTCCCATCACTAATAGAAAATTGAGGTTTCCAAAATAAATTTGTTGTTTATGTTAAGACCAAGAATGTTTATGTATTCAACAGAGGGACGTTAGAGCCGTCGAAGAGAATAGGAAAGTCGGAGTGTTTTTGAGAGAGTGTGGAGTTTGAGTTTTTAAGAGTTGAATTTCAAGTTGCGGTGACCCCACCGGAAATCCCGTCCAGATCTGCAAGATAGAATCGCGAAGCTGAAGACGTAGAGGCAACTCTAGAAGAAAGCAAAAGATGGGTATCAGATTTGAATGAGTTGAAGAATGGAGAATTGATGAGTCATCGCATAAGAGTGAACAGAGTTGTAATTACAGCTGATGAGGAGATCGTTTGTTGAAAAAATAGGAATACAAGTTGGAGAAGAACAACCTTGCGAACCAACCACATTAACAGGAAAGGAAGAGGAACGCTCCGAATCAACATAGAGCTGATTGACGCGATCAAGAGAGAAAAACTGACAAGAGTGAGCAAAGAGGAGGAAACCAAGGCAAGGGAGCTTAGAGAGCATGACGCGTGCCAACGCCGGTCAAAGGCCTGGATATGTCAAGCGCCACCTACACGAAAGACTCCCCATGATCCCTAAGGGCAGAAGACCTAAATCAGTGAAATAGGAAAGTATGTCAACAGTTGACCTCGAACGACGAAAGCCATACGGTGATCTAACGAAGGAATGAGACTCCAATTATCCAGGAAAGAGAGTTAGAAATTTCAAAGATTTTAGTAGAATAACAAGTGAGAGCTATAGGCGATAGTTAGAAGCATCAGACGGCTACCTTTTTTCGGGATCGTTGACATATGCGCGCTTCCACATAGAAAAAGTATTATATTAAGACATAAGAGTAGAGTTGAACGAGGACAGGCGTCAGCTCGGAAGAAACGACTCCCTCAAAAAACAGCGGGGAGATGCCATCCGGGCCCTAGCCTTCCTGACGGCATAGAACTCGATCCCATGCACAGATCATGTGTAATTACAGTAAAACTCATGGAAACCTGAGAGGAGAAGAGTAGGAAGAGGATGCCCAGAATCGTCCAGGGTTAGAATTAGATGAAAAAAGGAGGCCGAAGAGAATGGCCTTATCAGAAGATTAGCAACACAAACATCAGATCGAATAAGGGAGAAAGCAGATTTACAAAGTTGTTAAGATAAATTTGGCAAGGGCCAGAAATTTTTATCAGTGGAAGAACCAAGGAGGTTAGCACATTTTTTAGTAAAATGCGCTTAGCCACGATAATATCCCTGCAATGATTTCGAAGCAGAATGAAAATAGTAAGAGTGATAGGAGAATAGGGACCGTTTATCCATGCCCGATACGCAATGTCTCTCTCTGAATGGCGCGAGAACAAGCTCCATCGAACCATATTATGGGAGAGAAAAGATTAGTGAAGATGAATAACCTGCTCATTCCCATCAGTGATTACCGCCCCCACTTTCAGGGCGACCGAAGCATCCCCAGTGTCAAAGCAGGATTCATTCCAAGATATAGTTTGCCAAAAACCTACGCAATGCCCCCCAATTAGCCCATTAAAGTTGCCAAAATTACGTTTAGGGACTATGTAGAGCGCTGGCGAGAAAAAGTAGTTATAGTTAGACTATAAATTTGTCCAGAGTACCAATGAGAAAATGGTTATTTATAGCGAGAAGGAGTAGCTGTGAAACATAAGTCAAGCTATTCAAGAATTGTTAGACGATCTGGAAATATGCTGTTAGGCTCATTAATTAACTTTCCAGATCGTATGAGAATATGAATTGTTTTGGCTCCTCCCCACCTACATCATGTTAGAGGAGCCCAACCACTCAGTGTGCGTGTACGTTGAAATCCCCTACATAGAGGACCTCAGTATTTGAGATGAAGAAGTAACGTCTCTATGAAAGTAGTAAGATAGTCAAAAAAGAACGTAAAATCTGTTCCATTAGGGAGCAGTAGCAGACAATCCAAGGTATTTATTGTAGTACGCGAAAGACGTTAACCCCACAGACATGAATTAGGAATTCAAGATCTCAGAGACGTGTGTACAGGAATGTTTATTTTATATAGGCACAGACTCCACCATTTAGTGAGAAAGCAAACAAACAGTCAAACAGTTAGAGATTTTTAATTAATTTAAAATGAATCCCAGGCCAGCTGGGTCTCAGACAGTAATAAAATGTTAGGTTGAGAGTTAGAGAGGTGATATTCCACAGATTCATGGTTAGCACGAAGGCCACGCACGTTGGCGAAGTCAACTGAAAACCCCCGCCTGCTCCCACCCCTACATCCACTTCCACCAGTCATTTAATCAGCCAGTCACACAAACACACTCAAACTCTTGTACACAATACAATCGAAAGTCATACAATATAATAAACTAATATGTGAGAGTTACACATTAAAACCTTAAAATTCTGTTAAAAAAAATAAATGCTTTATTATATAAAATATTATTTAATAAACAAGAAAAAACCATATCCAATAACAAATGTTAAACCAAGAAACAAATATTTAAAGAAAAAAAAAATAAACAAATAAATAAATACGATAATCTAAAACTTAGCTTAAAATCCTAAAATGGCGAGAGAGACACTAGCAACTTCGACACTTGCAGACATTAAACTATCAAACACTAAAAACACTTTACTAATAAATAAAAAATTAAAAAAAAAAAAAAAAGCAAAGAGCAACACTACAAAACAAAAGAATTTTAATTGAACTGAGGCTTGATAAAAGAAAAACTCAAAACAATTAAAAAACTGATTTGGCAAA
This sequence comes from Trachelipus rathkii, assembly GCA_015478945.1. Classification (NCBI taxonomy): domain Eukaryota; kingdom Metazoa; phylum Arthropoda; class Malacostraca; order Isopoda; family Trachelipodidae; genus Trachelipus; species Trachelipus rathkii. Next base: position 17,573 of record JABUQX010004290.1, on the reverse strand, counting down.
ATTAAAACATTCGGAAGCACCATCTCACACGTCTACACAGAACAAGCGTCAACTATCAACTTCAATTACGGAATTGTGGAATTCGAAAGTAATGGAGTAGTTTTACGCAACATTTTATTGAATTTTCTTTCTATTTTGGAGCAAGATTAAATATTGAACGTGAAAGTAATCATATTTATTATTATTATTATATAATATATATACGGTATATATATATATATATATATATATATATTAATATATATAATATATATATATATATATATATATATATATATATATTATTATATTATATATATAATATAGTAAAATATTAGTATATATAATAATATATATATATTATATAATTATATATATATATATATATATATAGTATATATTATATAATATATATATAACCTTGCTAAATAGTATCACATCCAATTTCATGAAACTTTAAGGAAATGTCTGAAATAAGCTAGAAAGAAGGAAAAACTTGATAAAAATCGTGAGAAATGATACTGAAAAAAGTTATGACATTCTCCAATTTTATATTTTTAGGAATAAATTTGAAATGTCACACAAACGCTTGTGTATGGGGAATCCGTCCCCAGTACCCAGACCCGTGAATGGTAGTATAATAAAAAAAAAGTTCTTTAGTGACAACGCCTATCAAAAACTTATACTTTTATAAAAAAAATTCATATTATAGATATAAAATTTTGAGACTTCATAAATTTCGGGTTCGGTTTTTATTTTCTGTAAGGTTCTGAACTCGCATGAAAGGTCCTCCATAAACAAATGTTAAAATTGAAACTTTTGGAAACCATAACTTTTTCTGTAGCAATTTTTGAATCTCATTTTATTTCTTTTATATATATATATATATAATAATATATTATATGCTTATATATTATATTATAAATAGTATATAATAATATATATAATTATATATAGATAATATATAATATAATATATATAATATATAAATATATATATATATATATATATTATATATATATATATATGTATATATGTAAGGAGGTTAGCCCGAGATATCTTGAATAATATATTGAAGAATCTGTTGCGTTCTAACGTTTCCGAATGCCAATTACCCTCCCTTTGTCTTGCTTATAATGACGAGAATAAAAAATAGAAAAAAATAATTATTGGATTGAAAACTAAAGCTAACCTCAAAAAGATGCAAAAAAAAAAAACTAATAGTCACCTGGTGTATCTTAACTTGTACGTGAGCTGCGGTAGATTCCAGAATGACTTACTTCGGAGTCACCTTCTTCCTATTCCTTAGCCGGGGTCTCAATGTCCGCGTAGACCCACATTATTCTTGCTCACTTGCATTGCTTTATAGGAGTGCTTTTGGTTCATCGTTTATTTAAAGTATTTAAAGTAGGAGAAGGAAAGAGTGTGTAAAATAGTGTTTAATTGAAAAACTATAACTATACAACCGTCTCTCCTCTTGAGAAAGTGAATTAGAGATTAATAAGAATCACGCTAACAGTGTGATGTGTATTTAAAATTACAGTAGAACTTTGAACAAAAACATAACATGACTAAGAAAACCACTTCCAGTATGATCTAAAGAAAACTAACATAACAAACTTTCAATTTTCCATTTTTAATAGAAGATTTTTGGATAGGCAGTAGAAGATACAAACTACAATTACTACAATTTAATGGTAAGTGAAATCACGTTCAAGAGTGATTTTAATTACTTTTATATTCTAAATTACTAAAATATTATTAGATCACTCACAGGGGGATTCTTATATAAACTACAATTACTACAATTAATGGGTAAGTGAAATCACATATCAGAAGTGAATTTCAAATTTTTTATTTTCTAAAGTTGTAAAAATATTAGATCAGTTCATTACTTATGATCTTATATTTTTATTATAATTTTATTTACAATATTTTATAAAGAATGCTTTGGTTTATTCTTATTTCAGGTACGAATGAGTTTTCTACAGTATTTACTGAGTGTCATACTTATCTTCACTTTATAATTAGATGTATTTCTGACGTTTATTGGGGCGAATATTATAACCCAACGTCTAAACTTGAAAATGAAGGTTGAATGACGGTATGAAGAAAGAAATTAATATCGGATTCTTGTTGAAACAATCCTAAGAATGAAAATCCGCTCGATGTATCTTGACATATAATTGACTTCAATGCAAAACAAGCCTAAGAACGAAATTCTGCTCTATGTATCTAGACAGATATCGTTGACTTCAAGGCAAAACGAATCTAAGAACGAAATTCCGCTCGATATATCTAGACAGATATCGTTGACTTCAAGGCAAAACGAATCTAAGAACGAAACCTAAATGACAGCATATATTTTATTCTAACATTTAATTATTTATTTGATTTTATGAAATATAATTAAATAAATCTTACCCCGTCCGATTAGTATTCCGTGGGAAGGGGTTTCGTTTTGTTTGTATGAGTTCCCTTGATTTAGGATTACCATTAACACAGCTGTCAAACATAAATATTTTAAACTTTTTATCCTTTAATTTAAGTTTTTGACTTTTATTTAGATATTATTAATGTTAATTTAATAATATTTCTTTCAGATGTTTTACAATTTTGTTACCCTAAAGGATTGGCAGAACAAAAGCTTAAGACTAACCTTGCCCTGATCTTCGTTTTTCTCTTATTTAAAAGACTTCTTAATTTCTAGTGTTACTACTGCTATGACGATTTAGCCGTTAATTGTATGTTAAGTACAAGAAGTGACAGTAAGCACAAAAAGTTATGTCTTGTTGTACCAAAATCAGTAAACATACATATAATGAATAGTAAAAACTTTTCTATGGCTGGAGCATAAGAGAGTTAAGTAGTAACAGTAATGGTTTTAAGCATGTCATATATAAAGTTATAAATGAAGATTGTTTGATAATATAACATATAAATAATTAAATAACAAAACTTAAATAGTGACACCATATTTGTGTCTTAGAAATAATATGTGACACCATTTTGTGTCTTAAATAATATGTGACACCATATTTGTGTCTTAAAATGATATGTGACACCATATTTGTGTCTTAAAAATGAGATTGACTTCCGTGTATGATTGGTTTATTTATGGTGTAGTAAATGTGAACTGGGCTTTTGTACAGTTCAGTAAAAGCCGTGATCACTTCTGGAATGGGTAATTGCCCAGGTAGACATAATAATCTAAGTCTTTTATTCATGAGTTTACCCTGTAATTGGTACTTCTGGAGATGTTTCTGAAGTTCATTTATAAGAGCCCCCCGTACCTCCATGTGCCGGTTAACTGAACTGTATAAGTACAAAGAAAAACATTTATATAAGGAGTCACCTCCTCCGGCGACTTCAATTTGGAAATAACTGTCCGATATGAAATCTAGAGACGTCAATCCACACACTTGTTCATCCACGGCCTCATTCACTGGGGAACGAGACAAGGCATCTGCGACAACATAAGAAGAACCAGAGATATGACGAATCTCGAAGTCATATTCATTTAGTTCTTCCATCGTTCGGGCTAGTCTTCCGTCAATTAAGCTCATATTTTGTAGGTAGAGATCAGGGGCATTAGTATATTATATAATGATATATGATGTATAAAATATTACAAATTATCACGCCACAAAAGATAAGTTATCTAGCAAATGGAACTTGTACTCTATATATATTTATATATGGATATATTACTCGTATATATCACACACTCAACGTTAAAATATGGACTCATAGTTCTATTCTCTCCATCTATTTTCAGAGTCGCTCAACAATTTTCGCTGTGCCCTGAACGTCATTTCAGATTTTAAAAGCGTTCCTCGACTATTGAGGGTTGCCGCTTCCCCTTGTTAGTAGTATGGGATATGACACAAGCTCTAATAATGTCACCATAATTGTACAATTGCGCACTAGATAATCAATTATGATTACTATATATGTGTGGTTTATTTAATATTTTATTTTTATATATACAGAATAAAACGATTAATAGCCGAGAATAATACATAATCGTGACGTGTAATTCCATATGTGTGAACGACCAATCTCCAATAGTGTAAACTAATTAAAGTCAAGGAACATCCTCGCAAGCAATCTCATGTGTTTGATGTGAGGTCATATGGTGTTAAAAGAATCTCACTCTCTCTCAAAGGCGCTATCTCTGGACATCTCTAGACAGTACATCTCCTATGTAATTAGCAAACTTGGCGCTCCTGCTCTTATGAGCAAGGTCATTTGCATTTATAAACTGGCTTGCTGATTTGGAACAATTTGGTATGTATGAATTGACCAAAGAATACGTTAACAGTTATATCATCACCTCTCAAAAATAAGTGGTGTCGTGGACAAGTTAGGCGAGCTCATAGAAATAAGAGTAAGTCAAAGGAAACTGGTAAAATTTATCTATAATGGTCGCACCGCCATATATATATACATTTTTTTTATTAATTCTTCAGTGGAAGGAGAAAGAGAAAACATAGGTAAGAGAGTGATTGGAGAAAAATGACTGGAAAGGAAAGAAGCTCCACAATACAGACTTTCATTGCGTACTATAACAATCTAATGTTTTCGATGAGAGAATTTGTAAGTCTTGTGAAATACGCAATTCTACGTGCTCTAAGTACAAGCGTCGCTAAATTACATAACAGAAGCTCCGCAAAGTTTACCTAGGACAAGTGATTTACCTCTCTATAGAGCTGGTTACTGGATGATTACTAATGACCACTAATAATAATAATATTCAGTCATAAATAAATTAAAAGCTTTAAATAAGTAAGTATAATAATAATAGACTCCAATAGGAGTACAATACCATAAATCTCATGCTCATCGATAAGTAATCATAATATAACTCGTATTTATTGGAAGAAATGATTTATATATGTCTAAAGTAAGTGCCTGATTCAATATTAAATACTAAAAGTGTGGTGCATTTATAACTAAATATTAATTCAGAGTAACTGTAGAAGACTCATAAATGTGAAGTTATGAGAGTAAAAAACTTGTATTTTACATACATCAATACTATTCAATGAGTATCCATTGAACCTGAATGTATACCAATGAAATCAGGTTCACATTATGTGATTGATAATATAATTAAATTAATCGGATTTTCCGATTAACCATGTTTGATAATAAATATCAATAATAATAATTAATCATATCTCATTACTAAACATATTTATAGTAAGTGATAGATATAGATAATAAGAGTGAAATGTCTAAGTATATATAATGTACGTAATAATTTGTTCAAGTATTCATGATAATCTAACTATACACAAATAATACTGATATATAATTAATTACATCTCATCAGCAGATAATTTATTCTGTACGAGAGTGACCACACTGAATGAGGATCCGTGTAAGATTCGGAGTGAATAATAACTTGGAGTGATATAGTGTATATAATATTTAATTAATTACTCAATAAAATAAGATTACATAATACCTACACTGTTCTTATCTCAAATTACTTCTTGGGCTCAAAATAAGAGTCACCTAATGAAAATCCGGAGTCGATACGAGTAGATAGCTCTCGAATACTTGACGGTATCAGATACATAATCCTCATAATAGAATTGGATATAATGTGAATATATTATGATGAGACTCTCACATCTCCACATCATAATGAGTCATAATAGAATATAAACTTAATTTGATTATATATAGTTCGAATAAGAGAAATACTCTTATGAAGTTTCTTTTCTGTATAATAATAATTATACTACATATAAAAACTAATCTTCATTCAAATATGAATTACTCAGAGATAAAATTTAAATACTATTTACTATTTTATTTCAGGACCATTCCTCTCTTAACTGAACAGAGTTGTTATGAGAAGGTTGTATTGTACAAACTTGGGCTTGGGTAGTTTCATCTGTATCCAGAGATAAACACTTCCCAACCAAGGAACCTTTCCTCACATAATGAGAGATTTCTCAGAACTGAGAGATTCATGTGAGTGAATAACATGCACCTCACATTTCTTGTACAGTAAATAGTTAAATAAATTAGAAGAAAATAGTATATTTAAGTAATTTAATTAAATAAGAATTAGAAGAGATGAAATAAATTGATTCAACTTAATATAGTAATAATACATAGAGTACCAATCCACACTCATAAAATAAACTCACTAAGCTTAATATGTATATTAATAGTGGAATTATAATATAATAATGATAATAAAAAGATGAGACCCTTTCTTCTTTGCTTATTGGAAATTTCCTAATATGAATAAATAGAATGAGAGTTATTATTATAGATATTAGAATGACATTTCACACTAAATTATGAAACGGAGTGAGATTAAGATTAATGACATTATAATACACTGCTAAAAATAATAGATGAAATTATCTAATAAATATATATTACATACAAGAATGCGAGATTGAAAACTTGATAAGATTGGATGAATATGAAAAAAGAAATAATAATAACTCTAATGGATGGCGAAGCAGTATTAAATAATATTTTCCCTGACATCAAAGCATCTCAATACTTACTCAAACAGTGAATTCTTGAATGAAAAATTAATAATTAACATTGATCAGTTGCAATTTTTTAATAATGTAACACAATAATATTATAGAGAATATATATTTTTAGGCTTATGCTCACTCAATAATCTAAACTGCATAGAGAAGAATAAAATTAATAAAATGCGAGTGCCTAAAACTATTCAAATAAGTTTTCTAATTTATATTGGGACATTCTTCTCACACTACCATATGAATACTAATAATCTTAAATTCACTCAACATAATTAATATAGACTCCTTACAATAATTCACGATGTGTTAGTCTAGACAGTTTTTGATTGTGGATGAAAATATTATATTCCTCTAATAAGATTCACATAAGTGATGAATCAATGAGCTAAGAATCATGAATAATTAGTGAACTTATGACTCCCCAAGTCTCCCTCTGTCTGACTCCTAACCTTAGATCAAACTCCATAGATAGTGATCCCACAAGTGAAATCTGCTATGGGCATCATGAATGAGACATATGAATATCTCAAGGTTCAATGAAATGATAATAATACTGAATAATATGCCTGTAAGTACATGGTTCAGTCATTATTAATTCAAATGGTATTAGTGTAACTAGAATAAAAATAGTAATAGCTATCTGTAATAATAATACACTTACATATTTTATTAATATATAATATTAATTATAAAGAAAATTTATTTTTCAACTTTTCATAATTATAGTTTATTTACATTATTAATGAAATAATAATAATTTATAATAATAATAATAATAATCAATAATATAATACATAATTAAATAAATAATAATAATAAATAAATAATAATTAATAATACAGTTGCGCAACTGGTATATTTTCAACATACAGAAGTGTTAATTGAATCATTACGGAATAAGTCTCTGTCTCGAACGATATAACTATTTAAGAGGGTCTTAGTCTTTCTTCTACTTTTTCCATATTCCAGAGGAATTTGAATAAAAGTTTAAGTATCGAGCTGTACAGCACTATGTTCTCCAACTTGGAATAGTGAACTTCAATAATTTTTACCGTTGATGAGATTGAGAGACTTCACCGACTTTTCAGGACTCAGTAAAAATAAATCTCTCGTGAGTCCATCCGACTCAACGACCCATATCGAAAATGAGGAATCATACCTAGACAATTCATCTCTCAAGCTGTCACAAATATTATCACGAGGCGGGATAGCGAGGCGTTCAACCAACCTCCTAGGAGTGATGAATAATTGTTTTTCTACCCAATTTGAAATTTAATAACTCTAATGTAATAACCCCTATAATTTATAACAGTGTCTTTAGTCTCTAAGACTCCCGGGAAGCCAATATTTATTGCGTGGCGTGGTCTCTTTGTGAGTATATCATCTCAATATTTATGTTGAAAGAGGATACATATTATTATTCCAGGAGAATGTAACGTCCACGATGAATGCTGACAAACATCAAACTTCGCCATAGAGTATTCAGTGATAATAATAATCAATAATCGAATACATAATAATAATAAATAAATAATAATAATAATAAATACATAATAATGAATAAGTAATAATAATAATAATAACTAATAAATAATAATAAAATAATATAATAATAATTAATAATAATAATAATAATAATCAAAACTAATACATAAATAGAGTTGAATAGTCGGCTTGATACTGAAATATAACGGACATTCTGTTCACGTAATATAGATGCCACTCTGACTTTTTATGCAAGTTAAGATTCAAAATTATTTAATAGGTATTATTATATTATAAGTGGATATCTGAGTTAACCTAAAATCTTATATTTTCAACAGTATAATAATGTCACTAAATAGATAATTAGTGTATTCTCAATATTATCAGTGGATACTAGCGACTCTTACACACATGAAGTTAATTCACTCGCATTATGAGATTGATATATATATCTAAGGAAGCGCTTGCGTTGTACGTCAGTTGTAATATAAGATACTAACCCGAGTTCTTTCCGGAACGATTTATACCATTCACAAACGATCTGATGGACGGCATGTTTTATCATGGTCTATTCTATTATAGCCTTTCATTGAATCCTCTTTTTTGGAACAAATACTTCCGATTGTTATTGAGAAATTAAGATCCGAATATATAAAATGTCGATTCAGAATTACTCAGATTTCGGTTGTCTCATCCAATCGTCTTTGATAATCCAGTACCAGTATCTATGAGGACTTGAATACAGTATTCGACTCATAAATACCATTGGATTTTAGATCTGCGGAATAAGCAGAGTTAACTGTCCTGCCTCTAAGAATGCTCAGATCGAATATAATACTTCACAATTATTTAGTCCCATGCGACAAGTTTTCTTTCACATCAAATGTTTCATATTTAATTGTACTTGAGACGCACTCAACCAAAATTCTACTTGGAGTGGAGTGAAGAATACTGACCATAGAGAATTGATAAGTAAGAAAATAATGAATAATTAGGAGGAGATTAATTATAATAATAAGAATGAATAATAAAATAATTAGTTATCATTTTAATGATTATGGTGTAAAATATTAGAAAATATGAACGGTACGGATAGCGAAATCATTGAGGTCCCTGCCTATAACTCCAACCCACGGTATGCTCGCTTGCCAGTCGTTACCAATCGGTAGTGCAAATATGCGGAGATTTTCACACTTTGGTGTCGGCGTAATGCCTGCATGAAGTATGCTTGCAATTCGTATACTCCTTTATATTCATCTCATCACTTCATCCTCGAAAACTCACAATGAGATTAAAAGTATCTCTTAAGCGAGAAAATTACTCACGAATCATCTCCTAAATAATAAACAAATACCTATATATATATTAATAAATTGAACCCATCAACTCTGTCTCATGCCTAAACATCCTCATAATACCAACTGATGGATAAGCCGACGGGTAGTGGAGACTGCAATAGGCCTCAAAGTCCCGCAAATATACAACTAGATCTTGTCCCGTCTCGTACTTATATTTGCCAGGATCAACTACCAAATCTCCATTTAATTCTAATGGAGGTATAGTTTTTCAAATGACTCAATTTGAAGAATATAATAATAATATTAATAATAATATAACACCCTCAAAGAACACACATTCAGTGTTTATAATCTCAGAAATAGCTCCATTCCAGCACTAATGGATATTATATAAAGACGAAGTTTTAAGTTGTGCATCATAGTGAATCTGAGAACTAGATGAGACTCCAAATAGAATTGATGAAGGAGCAATACTGCTTATGATTGGTGTTTGATAAACCTGTTGTAAGTATGTTCCCTATTAATGTTTGGGTCCTATTAGGTGAACCTATTTATGCATGGTGATAAGTAGGTAATTGATATCATTCGTGAAAATGTTATAGGATGATCTTACTAATAACTAATATAATTAACTCATCATCATAATTAATAATAATATTAATATATTAAAATCTCAAATACACCTTAACACCTCTGATATTGAATATAGGAGTGATTTAATTGTACATAACCCATATTTATCTAGGAATAATAATGGAGGTTGAGTGAGCAATTTTATGTGAATATAGACCTATCTAATAGAGTGGAAAAAATCATCTAGTAAAGGTTATCATTATGTATTTAATATCATACCAAGTGTTGGATGATATAACTAAAATAGAAGGATCTGAAATATATATTAACTCTCGATAATATCTCAATTGGTATCCTCAATGTACATCAACTTATATGGAAACATTACTATACATGTCTCTCGTGATCTATATCCATAAACTGAGGACGTGAAATAATTAATAATAAATAATAATAATAATAATAATAATAATTAATATTCCTTTGTTTAATAAATGACTAATGACTATCAATTGCCTATGCTAAATATATCGTAATATATATATTTAATATAATGTGATTTTATATGTCAAATCTATGTTTTGTGAGTTACTCCAGTTTAGATAAATAAATGTGGTTAATAATAAGGTGTCCTAATAATACAGTGGGTTTTGTAATTTAAGCATTTGTTATCATATGTAAAATATGTTTATTATCTCTCATACCCCGCTATAATAATGGAATAGTAATAATAATAACTAATATTAACCTTTATACATAATAATTATGAAATCAGAGAATATTTCTGCGCTAACGTATTTATTTAAGTCATAAACTCTCGAATCTTTTACATAGAGGTCACTCATAAGTTGGAATCATCATATTTGTGTAAAATTCAAGATTTCTGATTATTACATTCTGACCATATGCGATTATGAAACTGCGTAATTTAATTGTATTTGGTGCAAAAACATAATCCCGAGACTCAGCCCATTTTATTAAAATATGAGATTTTATTTTATTACCTAAAATACGAATACAGTACAGTACAATATTGTTTTTAATTTGTTTACTTTTAGGTTTATATAAACATGTTTAACAGACTAGAGCACTAAAACTGAATGAATAAAATTCACGTGACATACAGAACAATCGAAACAAAGAATAGATAGTTGTAAGCTTTGTAACTTTTTGGTATCTATGTTGATATGAGAAGTGGATGTAAACCAAGTCAACAATCTCAGACGCCTAACGAATAGTGAACAAGGAATAAGATTTGATAAGTCCTTGTTCGGTGCTCGTTCCATAACTAATTTTATAAGAGAGTTTTCTAAATATAAATGTACGGTAGCTGTTAGCACTTAGTGATATCTAGTAATAATGATATTGTTGAATTTGTTTGCGAATCTTAACTTCCGGAATAGACCAATTAACGCCTCCTTTGAGGACATTGCCTTGCATCTAATGGACGAGAATAGAAGTAGAAAAGAAAACAACTATTAAATTGAAAAATTTGAGCTAACCATACTCGCAAAAGATGCAAAAAAAGAAACTAAATATCACCTGGTAGTGCGTATCTCTATACTTGTACGTGAGCTGCGCGGTAGATCCAGAAAGATGACTTTATACTTCGGAAGTCACCTTCTCACTATTCCTTAGCCGGGGGTCTCAACTGTTAGCCGGCCGTAGAACCCACATTATTCTTGCTCACTTGCATTGCTTTTATAGGAGTGCTTTGGTTCATCGTTTATTTTTAAATAATTTATACAAGTGGGAGAAGAAAAGAGTGTGTAAGTAATAGATAGATTTAATGAAAAACTTATAACTTACACACCTCGTCTCCTCGAGAAAGTGAATGAGATAATAAGAATAGGTTACTCGCATGTGGTATTGTATTAAAATTACTGTTATAATCCCTCTGAACGAAAATCATAAAGCATGACTAAGAAAGACCATATTTATTTCCGATGCATCTAACAGAAACGAACTTACATAACAAAAACTTTAAGTAATACCAGTTATTTATTATAAGACTTTTTCTATTATGGTATGAAGAATACATAATCTACTCAATTACTAGTAATTTAGATGAGTAAGTCGTAAAACAACTCGGGATAACCTAGAAGTGATTTCAATAGTTTTATTCTAAATAAGTAAAATATTATTAGATCACTCACAGGGGGATCTATGACTATTAATCACTACAATTACTACAAAGTTAATTAGGTACTCAAATACACGTTCAAGAGTGCTATTTTCCATTCTTTTATTTCGTGAAGTTTTAATAATATTACGTAGACTCATCCAGAGCCTGGTACTCATATATCTTCTATTTATTAATATATATATTTAAAATTTTTAGTAAATGAATGCTATGGTTATTCTTTTATTTCGGGATCATGAATGAGTTTTCTACAGTATTTACTGAGTGTCATACTTATCTTCACTTTAAATTAGATGTTTTTCTGACGTTTATTGGGGCGAATATTATAACCCAACGTCTAAACTTGAAAATGAAGGTTGAATGTCGGTATGAAGAAAGAAATTAAATATCCGTGGATTCTGTAAAACAATCCTAAGAATGATCACGTCGATTGTTATATTAGACTCAATATAATTGACTTCTCTCCAATTGGCAAAACCAGCTAGATACGAAATTACGGCTCGATGTATCTAGACAGATTACTGTTGACATCAATAGCGAAATCGAATATACTTAAAGATGAAATTATCATGCTCGGATAGTATCTAGACAGGATATTGTGGACTTTCAGCATACTAAACGATATACTTAAGAAACGGAAAACCTAAATGAACGCATATATTTAATTCTAACTTATTAATTATGTATTTGATTTTATGAAATAATAATTAAAATTAAATCTACCCTCGTCGAATGTATATCCGTGGGAGTGAGGTTTCGTTTTGTTTGTGAGTTTCAATTGTATTTAGGTATATACCTATTTTAACACAGCTGTCAAACATAAATTATTTTAAACTTATTATCCCTATTAGTTATTAATTACTTATATTAAGTATTATTAATGTTTAAATTTTAATAATTTTATTCAGATTTTTACAATTTATGTACCCTAAAGGATATTGCAGGGAAACAAATAGACTTTAAGTAACTATAAATAACCTTGCTCCTGATATCTTCCGATTTTGTGGTCTTCTTGGTGGTTTAATTTCTTAAGTTGTTTAATTGTTTATCTACGATAAATAAAGGTATGTTAAGTACAGTAGGGACTCGTATAAGCCACAAATAAGTTATGTCTTGCTTGCTTACCAAAATCTCAGTAACATACAATATAATGAAGATGTAAAAATACTTATTCTATGGCTGGAGCATAAGTGAGTTAAGTAGTACCCCTAATATAATAAATTCGTTAATATCTAAATTTATTTGTCAAAATTATAAAAGTTATTATAAATGAAAGTGAATATAAAAAAGAGAGAGAGAGAGCATAAATAATTTAAAAACAGAAGCATTAAATAGTGGACACCCATATTTGTGTCTTAGAAATAATATGTGACACCATATTTGTGTCTTAAATAATATGTGACACCATATTTGTGTCTTAAAATGATATGTACAGGGCCTATAGAGGTAAAACATATCTGGTAATAATATATAGAGATATAATATATAGTAGGATATATATATATATATATATATGTATAGAGAGATAGATAGGAAGATAGTAATAAAAATTAATATATAGATATATATATGATATAATAGAGTATAAATATTATATATATATACCGTTTATATATATAGATAGATATTATATATAGTATATTATATATATATATGTATATAATAGTAAAAAAGTGATATTTAATATATATATATATATAAATATAGTATATAATATATATTATGATATATAATATAATCAGCTTGGGTTCAAGTTACACAGTACATTGCACTTGTACTTGACTTAAGTACATTTTTGGTGAGACTTGTTATACTGTATACTTTGCAGTTTCTAAAACCAGGATGTAGCTATGTACTGGAGCCTTTGATGTACTTGGTACTTGTGCTTGGTACTTGCAAATACTTTTGGCATTTATCAACTTGCTAATATTTTATTTTGGATTTTAATTAATTACATTTAAATATGATATTATTCATTCTTATATATGTATTCTAAATAATATTTTCATTTATGAAATAATGTTTTTTTATTTATATTATAGATATATATAGTATATATATTATATATATATTATATTATATATATATATTATATAATATATATATATATATATAATACTATATATATATATCTATATATATATATATAGTATATATATATATATATATAGATAATAGATATATATATATAGATCTACCTCTTTTTTTCCCAAGACTGGCAGGAAGTGGCGTAAAGGCACAAGGAAACAGAAAGTGAGACGAAAATATGAAACAGTCGAAAAAGAAAGCCCAGCCTTACCTCCCCTTATATACCTATTAGTGAGAACTCGATGCAGGATCAGAAAATCCACCCTTTGAGCTTCACGGGACTACGGACTTTGACGCATCTACTATGGCAATTATCGCCAATGTGGGTTCAACCCTTGGCGCCGCGAGGTTGGCCACAACCATACAGGCCCTCAGACGAAAACCTTTCCAATTCACTTCCGATTATTTCCTTTTTCCGCCAGAGGCCAAACCTCTCATTCACTCCTCCAGACATTCTTGTGCTGACTCGCAAATCCACTTTTCTTTCGCGTCTCCTAGCCAAGACCAGGTGATTCCAACACACTGCACCACTATAATCGCGATAAACCAACGACTAATGATCCATCACTTTAAGCATAGACCAAAACATCTCAATTGTATACTCTCATTTATCCCTATTTTTCAACCATTTTAAAATCCAATTTCTTTTTCTTCCTCATTTCTCAATCTTCTCACACCTACACTCCTCTAATGATTGGTCTCATTCTGAATATTCTTTAGATCTCTAACCTCTTATTCCCGACCATTAGTTTCACTTACTATACATTAACACAGATGTTAACAACAAAGCCCTCACAATCAACACCTAGTTGCCACTCAAGACTATAGTCTCTTATCAATTACACCATGGATTTTAATATGCACTCTAGTCTCAACCTTTCCTTGCTCAATTCTGCTTTTCCTCTACGACTCAACATCATCCGTATCCCACTTGTTCGTCACATATAATCCAAGATATTTAACATCAGTCAAGTCCAGCTGCTCTACCAATCTGGCATATATAGACCATTCCATCACATGAGGACTGTCCTCACTCATAACTCAATAAAACCTTACTCTTATCTACCTCTTATCTTTCAAACCCATGCCCTTACTACACTCCTCGCCTATAATCTCTCTACCTCAATCATCTCAAACCGTTCTTCAGATTCACCGCACATATAGCCCACTTCATATTTATATATATATATGAATTATATACATTAACATATCAAGATTTTATCATATAGGGTCATATATTTGATTATAACAGTTACGATATATATAGTAATATATTCAATATAGTATATTAATCATTATATTATATACTATTATTTATGCGAGATAGTGTCATCTCTCGATGGATTTTGTTGTTTTTATAACTCAGTTTATGGAGGTTTAGTTCCGGAGGGGTTGGACAACGAGCGATATTAGTACCCTTATATAAGGGTAAGCGGGATATGGGTAACTATAGGAAAATAGTTTTTTGTTTAAAATAAGGTAATTAGTTTTAATTAATCGAGATGAAATATAATATAATTTGGCATATTTTAGTTAGAAAAGAAGAAAATGTTTTGTTGGAAACTAGTGAAATTACTGTGAAGAATAACTGATTTAGGGGATAAGAATTATAGGTGCGGTTTAGAAGTTGTTTAGAGGATGTGTGGATCAAAATCCATCATTGAAAATTGAAAGAAATGCATGAGCATAATGAAAGGAGAGAGAACTAGCTCTCTACTAGGTCTTTATGGAGTGCAACAGGCGTATAATAGGATAAATAGGGAAGCTATATGAGCTGGGAGTTCTGTCGAATTATAGTGTTCTTTCAGGTAGGTAGCTTCAGTAGAAAGGAATCAAAAGTATTGTATTGACGATAGTGAAGCGTGATGTTAAGTTAACTTCAATATAGTAGTTCGAAAGTATTGTGTTAATATTAATAAGCCGGAGTAATAATACGTCTGTATATGGATGGATTTGTGCAAACGAATTTATACGGTAGTCGGTGACAAGGAATAGTGTTTACAGAATTGATGGAGAAACAGAAAGATGAGTAGAGGGTTCCCTACCATGCTTTATTCGTGTGTCCGATTTGGTTTGTGTGCGCAATCTGAAGAGAGGTTGAGAGGACTGATGTAGAGAAAGATTTAGGATTGTAGTAGGTGTGCTATAAAGGGGAGAGGGATGCAAGATAACATAAGATTAAGAGTACAGGTTATGGTTGTAGAGTGAGACAGTCCTCGGTGTGAAGTTATTGTTAGATAGTGAGCCAGCTGGAAAAAAGGTCTGAATTTAAATATTTAGGATATGATGTTGAATGAAAGTGGAGCGGTGTGCAAGGGCAGATGTAGTATGAAAAAGATAGGAATAGCACTAAGTGATGCTGTATGCAATTAATCGTTGGTGGATGCTTAGAGGCGACAAGTCTTGAGTGCGCATAGGGTTTCTATATATGAGTGTATGTTGTTATCGTGTTAGAGCGTTAGTAGTTGTGGGACTAATGGTTGGTAAAGAAAAGGTAATAAGAAATCTAAAGACAATGCAATGTTCAGAATGAGACAAATCTTTGAGTGGCTATGATAGCGGTGTTATATTGGTGTGAAAGAAAAATGATAAAATGAGGATTTCGATGACGTATTAGTATCGTTTAGGTGTGATAGACATGGGTCATAGAGAGAATAATGAAAGACGTTGACGATGGTTTGGCATAGTGGAAAGGATAGATGATAGTCGGTCGGTTAAACGCATGTATAGTGGTGAGTTGTTTGCGAAATGCGACCGGATGGGAGGACCGAAGAAAAAGTGGATTGAGTCAAAAAGAAAGTCTGGAGGAGAGAAAGTTAAGTTTAGCAAGACATGAAGAATGATGAGCATAATAGGAATGAAATTGACAGAGTTTTGTGAGGAGCGTTCATTGAGCCTTAGTGTTGCCACCTGGGCCTAAGCGCCATGAGTTCACCCATTTGCGAGAACGAATTTTTAGGTAATGAAACCCATAATTCTGGGTGCCCAATAAGCGAGGGTCTTCTCATATTGGTTTCCCGCTGACGCATCTAGGTGGATTTTTTTGACAGCGATGAGTTCTCACTAAGCTTAGACTTATAAAGGGAGTTTCGTACAATGAGGAGTGTATCTTTCTACTTGCTGTCTAATTCTTCTATTAATTTTTCTGTTTCTGTGCATGTTACGCACCTTACCTCCAGTTTTGGGGAGAGAAGAATAATGAGTGGTGATAATGGTGGATGATGATGATGATAGATAATGAATGATATATATATATTGTTAGTAAATGTATAGTATATATATATATATTATAAGATATATTACTCGATATAATAATATATATATATAATATATTATATATATATAATATAATTATATATACAGTATACATAATATAACTGAATTAAGGTTATTTGGTATATAATAACCAGGAAGAATGATAAGATATTTAATTATATTATGATTATAAATTATAATACTGTAACTATACTATTACATAGA
>JABUQX010004289.1:20000-21179 GCA_015478945.1 Trachelipus rathkii | reverse complement strand
CTATTACAATTATTATAATTAATATTATATATTAATTATTATAATAATAATTTATTATCATATATAATTACTATCTAATATATATATATATGACATTATATATGGTTAATTATATATTTTATTAATTAATATAATATATTATATATATATATATATGATTATATAATATATATATATTATTAATTATTATATTAATTATATATATATATAATTATAGTAGCTCGATTGTTTGTCTATTTGAGTATACTTTGTTATCACTATCTATATACACTCTTCTCTAGCAGTTGATATTAAATAAAATTTAATATCGCCTAAATAGATTATTACACTATTATTTTATTATATATTATATTACCCCTTCTAAAGTATTCTTGTCAGCCATCTCTGAACTTCATTTCAAATGGTTTTCCAACATAGGTTTCCGGAAGTCTTCTCCAATCTGGATGATAGAGGAAACTAACCTTAGCCATTTTTAGCTTCTGTGTCGAAATCCAAGATTCAATTTATATAAGTGGCTTTCAATTCATAAATATTATAAGTTAGATCAGATTAACAAGATACTACTGCCATGACCGACTAATAGGAGTACTCAGAATATGCTAGTTAGATGAATATTCTATAAAGCATGTAAGCATAAGAAAATAGCCGTCCAAATAGCATGACTTAGATTTTATGCAGTTTCTGACTAGTTAAATGATACCTTATATGTAATGATTTATGAAGTTTATTTTTATTATGAATAATCAACTGGTACACTACTTAAATATATGATATACAATATAATGACGAAGATTATTTCTATTGAAGATAGGTGCTTCTCAAATTCATTTGCTGATATAAATCTATCACCATCTTGATAATATATCTTACATTCATATTTAAATCTATCTGTAGTTGTGTTATAATTTATATTATTACTTATTATTTAAATACAACATACATTCACACTTACTATAAATCAGTCATCATTACACCAGTAAGAAGAGTATCATACTATTTATACTAAGTTTTGGCAGGTTATCATATTTTTATTCCTCTCTACTAAAAAGGAAAAAAGCAGTAACTCTCTGACTGAATTTATAGCCTACTTTATTGGATATTTTTAAAAGTAAAATTAGCAGTGTATGAGAAGTAGAGCTCAAAAAATCACAAGGCAATGTTAGGAAGGATGAAGACTAT
>JABUQX010004289.1:10000-15000 GCA_015478945.1 Trachelipus rathkii | reverse complement strand
TATCTATATAAAATTTTGTAGTAACACGTTTTTTTTGTGGAGGAAAAAACTCAATTTCCATAGGCCCTTTTTCTTTTCAATATTTAAAATTACCCTTCTTTATTTAAAAATTTAAATCCAATTCCTGACAGTCCTGGTGGTCCTGGAGGTTCTGGAGCTCCTCGAAATCCTCGAGGTCCATATTCTCCTTCAGGTCCACTACCAAAGATGTAACGACCTCATTTATTTTTGAGCAAAAAAAGAGGGAGGGAGGGAGGGCAAGGGAGTGAAAAGTTTAATTTGCAATTAGCTTACTCCAAAAAGAACGAAAAACACAAAATGACCCACATATAACTCATTCATTTGTTTTGATACGTTGAATAGAACAATATGCGCATTGAATCAATAATTTTTTTCAAATTCATTTGGAGGTTCAACAACTAAATGATCGAAATAATAGCATAAAAGTTTTTTTACAATTCATTACCATACACGTTTCCATGAGCTCCTGAACCTTTAATTGGAATCCAAATTTAAGATTCTACATCCTTTTTTATTAGATTTTTTTGGGAAGAGCATCTCTCATATAAATTCCTCTCAAAGTTTAGAATTTAAGTCTCTTAACGTATTTCATAAGATCGTATGACTCAGTGCTTTCATCGGAATATTCATCTTTTGAATGGTTTTAAAAATAAACCCTCGCCACATTTTTTTTTAAATGATTTAAAAAATACTTTTCCATTTGTTTTCTTTTTTCATTTGAAGGTTATGCCTCTCTAGTTCCTTCTAATTGCTTTTGATTTGCTTTTTTTCAAATTACATGTCTTTGCGATAGCACTACTCTCACAAGCAAGAGAAGAAATTGCAGCTTGCAGCCTAATAACTTGGAAGTGTTATTATAATCCTCCGTGTTTTTACCCTAGGCTGTTACATGTGATTTACTTAATTTTAAAATTAAAATGGTATACCCTTTTAAAAATTTAGCTTTTGAGTTGGAGTTAGGAGAAGAGATATGTATTTCTTATGTTCTGGATTACCTTTCAAAATGATATAGAAGATTTTTTTCTATAGTGGCAAATGCTCAACTTTTTACCTGATTCGGTGTAAGATATACTTTCATTTCGTTGTACGCCATTTATTGAAAGAAGGTTAAAAGTTATTGTACGTAATTTTTTAAAAATATTTTTTCCTTTTTTTTATTTTTGCCTTTCTTTTACATATGTAATAAGAAAATTTACTATTTTTTATTTTTATATTTTTATATTTTTATATTTTATTGAATAAATTTTTTTTGGCTCTTCCACACAGCATGTCTCTAAGCAATACTACTTTTTCTAGAAGTCATACACCTTTCGAAATTTTCAGTAACTTTGTTTTATTTTCCATTTTGATTACAATAATATCTCATTTATTTAGAGAAAAAACCTAATTAAAGGATATTCATTTTTACTCCTATCGAGATTTATTTAAAATTCGATCTGATAATAATTACGCATAAGCTATTGTAAGGTTTCAATATTAATTTCTTAAAGTTGCTCGTATCTTTGATATCTGTGACGAGTTTTTATTTTTCAGATTGCTACTTATCAACCTACAGCCGTGGGTACAATTCCGGTATTCTGTTAAAGTAATAAAACAATTTTATTTATGAAGAACATGATTAAAATAATCTGATAAAATTTTATAAGCGGTAGTATAATAATTTGTATTAAAATCAAGCTGAAGATCCTCATCTTCAATAGCTAAAGGAGTTTTACTCGTAGTTATCGCTGGTATTGCTGACTTACTTTGAAGTTTTTCTTTTTTATGTGTAGTTATATCCTTAATCGGTTCAATTAATGGTTGTAGTAATATTATTCTTGAAAGCAGTACCTTTATTAAAGTTCTTTTCTACTTAATCGGTTCAATTAGATGGTTGTTAATATTTTCATTTGAAATATTTATCTATAGAGAAAAAAATAGAACAGAAACAGCAAACGGAAACAGCAAACAGAAACAGAAACAGTATATAGAAAACAGGAAACAGCAGGTCGTTTCGTCTTCTGTTTTACATAGGATATGTGTTTCATATAGCCTTTTCACGTTCTAAACTTCTGTCAAGTTTTTTTTCATTTATCCATGATGTTGTATCATATCCTTTCCATTTAACGAGTACTTTACCTCTGTTTCGCTTTAACATTTTTTCAACTTCATATAATTCGCTTTCATATTTTGCCATTTCTTGCTCATAAAAACTGCCAATAATTTGTTCATTATTCATATCCTTAATTTTATAAGTTATGGGATTTGTTTTCAATACTCTCGATGTAATAAATACTTCTTCGGTAAACTAAGGAAGATAACCTTTCCTAAAATCTTTATACTTTCTACTGATTCTAACTCTGTTTCTTATTTCAAATTTGGGTTTTCTAACGTCTTCTTTGCAGGAGGAAATTAATTTTTATACACTATTTTTTTATTCTTTGCAAGGGATCCTTGCTTTGGAGACAATTTAATACTTCTGTGATAGCTTGTATTATAATTTTTAACTAAATATGGAAGTATATCAATCCATTTTTTCGTATTGTTTTCATTAAAGTATTTCCACAATTTAGTTTTTAATGTCCTGTTAAATCTTACTACTACTGGCGTTTTAGTTTCATTTTTTGTAGCGAACCAGTGTATTTCATGTTTCTTAAAAAGTTATTTAGTCGGTTTGTTTATAAATTCAAGACCTTTTTCCGTATGTATTTTTCTCGGGATTCTGTCTTTAAAATATTTTCAAACGCTTCCGCTATTTTATTACGTGTTTTCTTTATAATTTTAGCAGCCCATGCAAACTTGCTGAATATATCTATAACTGATAATATATAATTTATATTTTTATTCTGAGTTTATATTTTTGCTTGTCTACTAAAATCAGCTTGCCTATTGATCATCACCACTAGGAGAACCATCCTTCTTCTTTTGTTTCTTTGAAAATTTTATGTCTTTATCGGTTTATGCAATGTTGTAACGTTTTTGATTTATCTAACCAGTCCCTTAACTATCTAGAAATAATCTTCTTTTTTCGTACTAAATGTCATATGATCCGGAGAAGTATCCAACTTTTAGGATTATAATATAATTCTCTCAAATTAAATTTTTTTTTCAGACCGCCTGATTTCGCGTAACTCTTTTCCCCGTTTTTTATATGGTTATAAAAACTACATTCCGAATCTTGTATTTATTATAATCATAACTCCTGTGGACTAAATCTCGAGGTCTTTTCATAACGTACTCTAGGTATCATTAGCATCTAACCAATTTTTCACTCAACTTAGTTTGCTAAATAAATTATCTGCTTGCATTTTCTCTCTTTCGTTTTATTATTTTTATATTTTATTTTATGTATTTAAATAATATAATATAATATCATGTATGTTACAGTGTGCCCTATTTTCTAAACTGTTAACAACATTATATTTCCTTTTCTTTTAATCTTTTCTGTACTTTCGTACCTAAACCACAATATGAATATATTCCTGTATTCCTAAACGATCCGTTTTTAATATTTTCCGATGGAACATTATTAGGTAAAATTTAAATGTATTTCTGGTAAAGGAAGTTTCTTCAACGCTGAATTTAACAATCCTAAACTGGAGTTATTCACCTTTAAAAATAATTTAAATTCATTAATATATATTTTTAATTTTCAAGGGTAAAGTTTATTGTATTAGTCTCAATGAAATTTTTCTTATGAACTTTTTCGAGTTGTATTGTTAAATAACATTTATTTAAGAGGAAAAACTTTTTAGGTACATATAAATAGTGTTAAAATTAGCTTGATATCGTACCTTCTCCCCCCCCTGGTTGATAATTTTCTATTTATAACAATTAATAAATGGTTCCTTTCCAAACCAGTTTCACACAATAATTACGAAATTTTGCCCGTTAAATATCTTTTTGAAAGAATCCGATTTAAAAATATTAGGTAAATCCTTTATAGGCAATGAGAAACAATCTAAACACATTAGCAGGTGTGGGGATGGTATTGTTTTGACGAGGAAGTTTAAAAATAATTTCTGACTACTATAAATAGAGCTTGTATTCTATTATGTTCTTCCTTCTCCCGGTATAATAATCTTTGGACTTTATTTACTTTGCATTTGAATCAATTCGATTATATTCATCAAATACAAATAAATTTTTTCTTCTTTGTGTTAACATCCTTTGGGGGGGTTCTAGAATTTCGGAAGAATCTTTATAATATTCTACCTTATATTTTGATTTTTATTGCTTTTTAGGTAGATTTCTTTAATAAATTAATCGATATCATCTTTCCCTTCCCCAATAAATTCAAAAGAACTTCCGTTTTTTTAAATAATAGTCCTTTATCAAATTTATAAGATTGTAGTAATCTAAAATTCTGGCTTGGTGCAATTGATGTTTCAAAATAAAAGTTATATTTTTATAATCTAACCACTTATCAATAAGTACATTCTTAGGTAGGTAAAGGTTCGTTTTACCCGCATCCCCATTCTCCAAAATAATTTAGAACCCTCTACCAATTAGGAAATGGTTAAACAAAATTGATGTTCTTGATGTATTTCTGACATTCTCATCTTTTCAATGGCATAAGAAATGTTTTCCATTATTAAATTTTTAGATGAAAAAATTAAAAAACAAAAAATTAATAAAAGTTTTTTTAGCCACGTAAAGTGTTGTTAAATTTTAGGGATGCCGGCGATATTTAATTAAAAAAAAAAAATATCGATATATATTTTTGTATTTTTTAAAAAAAATATCAAATTCAAAATATACTATATAATATAATATATATATATATATATATACTATATATATATATATATGTAATATATATATATATATAGTATATAATTATACTATATATATATATATATATTATATATAATATATTTTTATAGATATTGTTTGTATATATATTTTGAGAGGAGAGAGAAAGAGAGGGAGAAGAGAGAAAGAGAGAGAGAGAAAGAGGAAGAGAGAGAGAGAAGAGGAGAGGAGAGAGAGAGGAGAAG
>JABUQX010004289.1:0-7500 GCA_015478945.1 Trachelipus rathkii | reverse complement strand
TACCTGTGCTATTTCCG
Source organism: Trachelipus rathkii (assembly GCA_015478945.1). Lineage (NCBI taxonomy): Eukaryota > Metazoa > Arthropoda > Malacostraca > Isopoda > Trachelipodidae > Trachelipus > Trachelipus rathkii. The sequence continues at coordinate 7,483 of JABUQX010004289.1, read as the reverse complement.
AATCCTATCCACCTCTATATGCCGATGACTCGACTTTATTCTCCTTCAACCTATTTCAATTTCTGTTCCCTATCTTTATTTCTAAGTAGAATTGCTCGTCTTAATCTTTTCTTTGATTCTGGCCTCACATCTTGAATAGAATTCCTGCGGGGTCGTCTCTAACCTTGTGAAATTCAATTTTTAAAACCCAACTTATACAAATCTCCCTCCCTAAAACACCTAACTTTTCCTATCTTCGACAGTTCTCTCGTCCTCCTGTTGACAATATAAACACCCTTGACCTAAACATAAACAAAGAAATGTCTTGGAAACCTCATCATGTACCCAGAGTTTGCCATGGTTGGCTCAAAGAAACTGGGAGTTCTGTTGACTGCGAGACTTTTTCTCCTCTTCTCAGTTACTCCAGCTATACAAGGGTCTCATCGGCCTCTTGTATGGGAGTACTGCTCTCATATCTGGGAGGGCTCTGAGCCACCTGGCTTTGGACAGAGTTCAGCCCAAAGGCCAAACCGTCTGTACTCTTTCAATTCACTCCACCCCTCTATTTTATCTCTATTCTATAGGTATAGCAGCGGCACTAGTCGAGGGAACTTATCACTGCGTACCACCACCTTCACGATGCCCTCGTGCACAAGGGCTGCATTCGCGCCGAGTTTTGTGCTGATGTTGCACCCGGACTAGTTCGCAGCGGTGATTCCTTCTTTCCTGCCATCTCTGCTCTGTGAAATTCTCTTCCATCTTCTGGGTTTACTGCTGAAATTAATCTACCTCACTTTAAAACCTGCGTCGGTGCTCAGCGTAATTTGCGCTAGAGGGTGAACCTTTGGGCGTACTACACCCCTTCCTTGAATAGGGCTCTGCCCGTGAGTGACAACTATAACACGAGCGCAAGCAGTTCTCACCATCTGCCTTGTCTTACATTGTATTATATTATATTATATTATATTATTATATTATATTATATTATATTATATTATATTATATTATATTATATTATATTATATTATATTATATTATAGGCCTATAGGGTACAACTTATAATTATTTTCGTCTTAGGGGTACGCGATCATAAAAGTTTGGAGACCGCTGCTCTAGGATGTGCTCAAAAGCATACACATACCTTATTTTTATAAATTTTTAAAGTTATTTTATACGATATCCATTTTAGCTTTAAATTATTTTTTTAATTTTATTATTTTAACTCCTATCCTAGAGGATAGGCGCTAAAACATACACACACGTTATTTTCTTTCTTTTTTTAATTATTTTTAATAGTTTAATTTTTATTTTTATTATGTGCTCAAAAACATACAGATACGTTATTTTAACTTTTTTTTAAAATTAATTTTATTGGGTTTGTGACATCCTCTAGGATGCGCTCAAAAACATAACCATACGTTATTTTAACTTTTTTTTAAAATTATTTTTATTGGGTTTGAGCACATCCTCTAGGATGTGCTCAGAAACATACACATACCTTATTTTTATTAATTTTAAAGTTATTTTATACGAAATCCATTTTAGCTTTAAATTTTTTTTTTATTTTATTATTTTAGCGGCTATCCTCAAGGATAGTCGCTAAAATAATAAAATAAAAAAATAAAATAAAAAAAACGTGTGTATGTTCTTTAGCGCATCCTAGGGGATGCTCTCAAAAACATATACACGCGTTATTTTTGATAGTTTTGAGGGTATCCTAGAGGATACCCTCAAGCATATACACACGTTCAGCTTTTTAATTTTTTTTTTATTAGTTTTGAGGGTATCCTCTAGGATGCGCTAAAAAAAACACACACACTTTATTTTAGCTTTCTAAAAAAAATGATTTATATTAGTTTGGAGCATATGCTAGAGGATGCGTTAAAAACATAAAAACGCATTATATTTGTTATTTTTTTAACTTTATTGTTTTAGCGGCTATCCTTTAGGATAGCCGCTAAAACATATGGTCACATTAGTTTATAGTTTTTTTTTCACTTCAACACTAAGCGATACAGAACAAGCTATAGGCTAATTGGCTATTATAGTAGATTAATGTAATAGCCCAAATGTCTTGTGGAATCTTAATAGAGTAACTTTAGCTATGCTTTAGTAAGCATAGATTAGGTAGAATTTAGAGATCTCTCAAAAGACACATCTCAAGATCTTCTAAATACGTTCCAATAGCTCAGACATGGAAAGGCATAACTCTACTTGATAGATGAAGTTAGTGCTAGAGATAAACTAATTATTGGTGGATGGTTCATCATGTAAAGAATTCAAAATTAAGTAAAATATGAGAGAAACATATAAGAGATATATATCTCAGAAACTACACTCTCGCTAGCAGCTGAAGGATGTCGTTTTTAAAGTCTTAACGTTCATATAATGAGCATCCATCGAACTTACCATTATTTATCATAGGAAACGAAGTATTGATATAATAAAGATAAATACTTGTTAATGATATCTCATAGGTCAGTGTAATTCTAGGAGGAGCTACCGTTTATTTCTAGAGTGTAAAGACTCTTTTATGCACTTTGACCTTCGAGGTCTTGACTTGTCGCGTGTATAATACGGATCACACGGACTCTGTGGGGTATTAATTTTGCTTTGTTTTAGACTAAGAATACCCAAGGGTATAGCCGCACGTTGGCCGGAGTCGGGGTCTCTCGGCCTTCCGGGGAACTACGGGGTAGGACTAATTCCCTCCGGGGAGGGTCTACCGTAACCCGCTCTTTGGTATTGTGGTGGTGCGGGGGGTTCTCGTCGCCTCACGCTCACGAAGGGGAGTATGGAAAATGTCCGCTGTGTTACCCGTGCAGCTGACCCTATATTGGTGTATACTTTACAAATAAATTTATAGTATATTATATATAATTATAATAATATATATATATAGGTATATATAATATATATAGAATATATAGTATATTATATTATATTATTAGTATTATGGGGCTTACTATACTTATATATATATATATAGTTATAATACTAATATATAGTATATTTATATATTATATTGTCCCCTGCTCTAAAAAAAAAATAGCCAATGTCTATTTTTTATTTATTTATTATTTTGTTTTTTTTACATTTTATTAACTACGAATTTACAGGGATTCCAAAATGTATCCTTTCGCTGTAGCTTATTGTAGTTTTTTGGAGATTTTTTTTTTTTTTTTTTTTTTTTTTTTTACAGTTTTCGAATCAAAATGGATTATGGATCGATGATATTTAGTGGTTTTTTAATACAAATATCAATATATATATATATATATTATATTATATATAATTATATATATATATTTATATACTATATATTATATATTATATATATAGTATATCTATATATATATATATTAATATATATATAATATATATATATATATTATATATAATATTTATATATATATATTAGTTATATAAATATATATATATATATATATATATTATATATTATATATTATATTTTATATTTTATCTGTATTATCAGTGAAGTAATTTTTCGGGGAATATTATTTTTATTTTTTGGTTTATTATACCAAAAAAGGGTAAAAATTAAGTTTCTCAATTTTTTTAGTTGTTATTTAAGTTTGTTGTGCGCTCGTTCTAGAGTCACCGCGATAATTATATATTATATATATATATATATAATTTATATATATTATATATATATATAATATATATTATTACTATATATCTATATATATATATATTATATATTATATAATATTATATTATATATTATATTATTAATTCTATCACCAACTTCATAATATATATAGTTATATTATATTTTATATGATATATATATATATATATATTACTTATATATATATATATATATTATATATTTAATATTTATTAAAAAGTATTAACTCAGTAAAAAGAGTTAAAAACTATTACTTAAACATAAGTATTAGTTTTGCTTTGGGGTAAGTAATTATGATTTTAAAAATTCTTTGATTTCGAATATGTAATGATATAAAATTTAACAAGGAGATTGAGAGAAGTTTTATAGTTTTATAGGTTGAAGAATTGGTGAAGTAAAATAGAAATTTTGAAGGACAAGTTTCTTAGGTTAGATCTAACCTATGTTTTAAGTTATAATACATTGTTCTTTAAACATTAAGAAGATGAAGGTTAAAAAATGTATAAGGAATGAAATAAGTTTGTAAAGTATGTAATAGGTAAATATTCTCTGATTTGGGTTATAGATAAGATCAGCTGTATGAAAGAAGAGCGTGAAATAGTTTTAATAAATAGTAGACGAGTAATGAAAAACAGTGTTTTATACGGAAATGATTTTAAAATCTTTCCAAATTTCACAAACAAAGAAATTAGTAGAGAATGTAGATAATCGTTAAACGATAATAAAAGTAATATTGACATACAATTAATTAAAAATGAAGTAAAAATGAAACCAGAAACTGGTGAAACAAAGGAAGTTGTAAAGGAAGAGACTGCTGCAGCTCATATGAAGATAAGAAAAATAAACTGCAAACTGGATTTCAAGCAATATCAGGAATAAAAGACGCAGATGCAAAATATATACTTTCTAAAATGGAAATCAAAGGCTTTGTAGAGTCGATTCAAACAAACAAGAAGTTTCAAAAGATGGGTCAACTTTGGGAAATTCTGAGGAGATGGGTCAACTTTGAGAAAAGTGTAAAAGGTTTGAATTCGGAATTTATACCTTTGGTGAAAAATTTGAGAAACAACGTATTAACCACTAACAACGTATTAAACAATTCTGCTATTAAAATAAAAAGAGTTCCTGAAAATAAGAACGTTTATAAAACAAGAGACAAAGAGGCGGAAGATATGAAAGAAATTAGTATAATGACAAGCATCACTATTAGTAGAACGAATTGCAATGCGAATTTTAAAAGTAATTTGCCTAAGCCTTGTCAAGAAACCATATCCAAAGCTTCTATAGTCAAAACTAAAACAGCAAAATTCTTGAAGATAAAGTTATGAGAAATCAAATGGATTTCTCAGAAAAGATTCAATTCAAAGTAAATTGGGAAACACTCTCAAGAAAGTATATCCCAAAAGAAAGTAAAGGACAGTCGTTTTTAAAGTTAAGAAACAAAATGAAGAAAAAAACAACTTTCAAAAATATAAAGAAGCTGTTTTTAAAACAAAGTAAGAGAAAACCTCTTAATAAAGAAAGGAGAAATAAGGTTCAAAGAAGTTACAAAAAACTTGAAACTTGAAAACAAAGTAGTTTGTGAAACAAAAATGAGAAAAAGACAAGGAAACAAAAAATACATTTCACTAAAAGAAAGACTTTTTCAATATAGTTAAGTGTGAAAGAGTGATTTCACGAAACATTTTTGTTTTCGAAAAGTGAGAAAGAATAAAACAACATTCCTTATTCTTATAGCTCAGAAAAAGTTGTATATAGGATTTAAATATGCTTTAAAATATGCTTTTACGAAAGAGATTGAAAATTGGCTTGGTATTTACTTTAAGTAAAAGGAAAAAGAAATTTTCATATTTCTTTTTATTTTTGTTTAATAGAAAGGGTTATAAATAAAGTTAATAAATCGTCCGAAAAAGGGAGAATGTTAATGTTTATTTAACATTAGAGTAAATAAATAATTAGTAAATAAATGATTAAAAAATTTTGCAATGTTAATAACAAGTAAAATATGAGTTCTATGCGTTCTTAATTTTTAATTCTTCATGTACTTAATTATTGAACTAGCAAAGGGTGGTTTCCACTGCAATATTGCAAAAGGGCGGAATCCACTGGAATAGAACGTCCAAGTGACTTATTGAAAGCTGCGTAGGTAGAGGCACTTTGCCGGCAGATTCTAAGAACACAAGAAGCATTGAAAGTGAGTGCCCAAGTCAAAGAAGTCAAGATGAAAAACCAAGTTTAATTAAGATTTTAAGTTTAACTAAGACGACCAAAATAACAAAGAATCAATGTCGGAAATATTCCAGGTATTATATTTGCATTATATTTGAATAATCAAAAGTGAATCCTTTGAACAAAGTAACTATTAATAATAATAATAATAATAATAATAATAATAATAATAATAATAATAATAATAATAATAATAAAATAATAATAATAATAATAATAATAAATAATAAAATAATAATAAATGACGAGAACAAAGATTGATAAATTTCTATGAGTTTTTCTTACAAGTATATGAAAATATTCTAGAGTGTTTTTTTATTAATTTTCATCTATATATTGTTTTAACATATTAGATTGTATTTAGTATAGTAATGTTTGTATCTTATGTTATTGTTAGAAAAGAACCCTCGGATGCTTGCGGTGATTGCATGACGTTTTTTTGTTGTAATAAAACTATATGGCCATCTGAGTGTCTTCAAGCTGTCCAAACATTTTTTATTATGTGATTTTGTTATGAAATTAGAATCATTCTAATCTGATTAAAATGAGATAAACTGAAGAAGATGCAAATATAACCAAAAAATTAACATTTCCTTCTAAAAAATCCTTTGGGATTTGGAAAGGATCCTTCAAATCCTTCAAAGGATCCTTCAAATCCTAATATATTCTATCACATCTACTCTCAGAAGGTCAAAACATTTTAAAAAATTAATTCACAGGAGTTTTGGTCACTGCCACATATTTTATACAAAGGCTAATCGAGTATTTTTACTTTATTGAGAACAAGGAGACGAAAATTCATAAATATTTAACAATATAAATTTAAAAGTAGAATCAAGCACGTACAGAGAATTTAAATTTTTTCTTTTATTTATATATATATATATACTCATATACATACATTCATATATATATATATACTGTAATGCATAGATCATTATATATATATATATCAAGTAGCTATATATATATAGTCTGGAGACTCTTATAATATATATATATATATATAGTATGTATATCTAAGTAGTATTAGTAGTAGACCAGGATGTATAAGTTATATAATATATATATATATATATATATCTATATATATAATATTATTATATATTTATATATATATTTACTTATATTATTTAATATATATATAATATATACCGTATATTATATATATATCATATATAGTTATATATATTAATATATATATATATATAATATATATTTATATATATATATAATATATATATATATATATATATATATATATATATATTTATATATTATTTATATATATATATATATATATATTATATATATATATATAATATGTATATATATATTATATATATATATATATTTATATTATTATATATTATATATATTATATTTATATATGTATATATATATATATTTTATCATATATATATATACATATATAATTATATATTATATTTTATAATATATACTTATAATATAGTATATACTATATAATAGTTATGATATAAGTTATGAAGCGTAATAATCATTATATTATGTAGATGTAATATTATATATATATATATATATATATATATATATAGTATATAATATGATATCTATATATATATATATATATATTATATA
>JABUQX010004288.1:0-11095 GCA_015478945.1 Trachelipus rathkii | reverse complement strand
TCCGTTTACCTAAGTTCCGTTAACCCAAGTTCCGTTAAACCTAAGTTTCGTTACCTTAAGTCTGTCTAACCTAAGTTCCGTTAACTTAAGTTCCGTTAACCTAAGTTCCGTTAACCTAAGTGCCGGTTAAACCTAAGTTCCGTTAACCTAAGTTCCGTTAACCTAAGTTCTGTAACCTAGTTCGCGTTAAACCTAAGTTGTCGATTAACCTAAGTTCGTTAACCTAAGTTCGTTTAACCTAAGTTCTAGTTAACTAAGTCCGTAACCTAGTTCGTTACCTAAGTTCCGTTAAACCTAAGTTCCGTTAACCTAAGTCCCGTTAACCTAGTTCCGTTAACCCTAGTTCCGTTAACCTAAGTTCCGTTAACCTAACTTCCGTTAACCTAAGTTCCGTTATAACCTAAGTTCCGTTAACCTAAGTGCCGTTAACCTAAGTTCCGTTAACCTAAGTTCGGTTAACCTAAGTTCCCGTTAACCTAAGTCCCGTTAACCTAAGTTCCGTTAACCTAAGTTGCGTTAACCTAAGTTTCCGTTAACCTAAGTTCGGTTAACCTAAGTTCCGTTAACCTAAGTTCCGTTAACTTAAGTTCCGTTAACCTAAGTTCCGTTACCTTAAGTTCCGTTAACCTAAGGTCCGTTAACCTAAGTTCCGTTAAACCTAAGTTCCGTTAACCTAAGTCCCGTAACCTAAGTTCCGTTAACCTAAGTTCTGTTAACCTAAGTTCCGTTACCTAAGTTCCGTTTACCTAAGTTCCGTTAACCTAAGTTCGTCAAACCTAAGTTTCCGTTAAACCTAAGTTCCGTTAACCGTAGTTCCCGTTTAACTAAGGTTACGTTAACTAGTTCGCTTAAACCTATGTTCCGTTAAACCTAGCTTCCGTGTTAAACCTAAGTTAACTTAAACCTAAGTTCCGTTACCTAAGTTCCAGTTAACCTAAGTTGCGTTAACCTAAGTTCCGTTACCTAAGTGCCGCTTAACCTACAGTTCCGTTAAACTAAGTTCGTTTAACCTAAGTTCTGGTACCTAGTTTCCGTTAACCTAAGTTCCGATAACCTAAGTTCCGTTAACCTAAGTTCCGTTAACGTAAGTTCCGTTAACCTAAGTTGCGTTAACCTAAGTTCCGTTAACCTAGTCTCCGTTAACTAAGTTAACTAAACCTAAGTTTCCGTTAACCTAAGTCTCCGTTACCTAAGTTCCGTTAACCTAAGTTGCGTTAACGCTAAGTTCCGTACCAAGTTCCGTTAACCTAAGTTCCGTTTACCTAAGTTCCGTTAACCTAAGTTCCGTAACCCAGTGTCCGTTAACCTAAGTTCCGGATTAAGCCTCGGTTCCGTTACCTAGTTCGTTAACCTAAGTTCTTGTTAACCTAAGTTCCTAACCTAACGTTCCGTGAACCTAGTTTCCCGTTAACCTAAGTTCCGTTAACCGAAGTTCCGTTAACCTAAGTTCCGTTCCCTGAAGTTCGCGTTAAACCTAAGTTCCGTTAACCTAAGTTCGGTTAACCTAAGTTTAACCCTAGTTCCGTTAACCTAAGTTCCGTTAACTATTCCGGTTAACCCTTAATTCCGTAACCTAAGTTCGTTAACTAAGTTCTGTTAACCTAAGTTCCGTTAAACCCTAGTTCCGTTAACCTAAGTTCCTTAACCTAAGTTCCGTTAAACCTAAGTTTCGTTAACCTAAGTTCCGTTAACCTGAGTTCCGTTAACCTAAGTTCGGTTAACCTAAGTTCCGTTAACCTAAGTTCCGATAACCTAAGTTCCGTTACCTAAGTCTAACTTAACCTAAGTTCCGTGAACCTAAGTTCCGTTACCTAAGTTCGTTTACCTAAGTTCCGTTAACCTTAAGTTCCGTTAAACCATAAGTTAAGTTAACCTAAGTTTCGTTAACCTAAGTTCCGTTAACTAAGTTCCGTTAACTAAGTTAACCTAGTTCCGTTAACCTTAAGATTCCGTTAACCTTAAGTTCGTTAACCCAAGTTCCGTTAAACCTAAGTTCTTAACCCCTAAGTTCTGTTAACCTAAGTTCCGTTAACCCTAGTTCCGTTAACCTAAGTCCCGTTAACCTAAGTTCCGTTAACCTAAGTTCCGTTAACCTAAATTCCAGTTAACCTACAGTTCTGTTAACCTTAAGCTTGTCCGATTAACTAAGTTCCGTAACCTATTCCGCTTAACTAGTGTCCGTTAACCTAAGGTTGCGTTAACCTAAGTTCCGTTAACCTAGTTCGTTAACCTAAGTTTCGGTTAACCAAGTGGCCTTAAGCCTAAGTTCCGTTCAACTAGTTCCGTTAACCTAAGGTCCGTTAACCTAAGTTCCGTTAACCCTAGTTCCGTTAACCTAAGTTCCGTCAACCTAAGTTCCGTTAACCTAAGTTCCGTTAACCTAAGTTTCGTTAACCTAAGTTCCGTTACTCTAAGTTCCGTCTAACCTAAGTTCGTTACCTAAGTTAACTACTTAACCGAAGTTCCGTAAGCCTAAGTTCCCTGTTAACTAAGGTTCGTTACCTAAGTTCCGTTAACCTAAGTTCTGTTTAACCTAAGTTCCGCTTAACCTAAAGTTCCGTTAACTAAGGTCCGTTAAACCTAAGTTCCGGTTAACCTAAGTTCGTTTAACCTAAGTTCTCGTTAACCTAAAGTTCCGGTGTAACCTAAGTTCGTTAACCTAAGTTCCGTTAACCTAAGTTCCTCAACCTAAGTTCCGTCTAACCGAAGTTCCGGTCTAACCTCAAGTATCCGTTACCTAAGTTACGTTACCTTAAGATTCCGTTTACCTAAGTTCCGTTACCTAAGTTCCGTTAACCTAAGTTAACTAACCTAAGTTCGTTAACCTAATTCCGTTAACCTAAGGTTCCGTTAACCTAACGTTCCGTTAACCTAATCCGTTAACCTAAGTTCCGTTAAACCAAGTTCCGATTAACCTAAGTTCCTTTAACCTAAGTTCTGTTAACCTAAGTTCCGTTAACCTAAGTTCCGTTAACCTAAGTTCCGTTAACCTAAGCTTCCAGTTAACCTAAGTTCGTTAACCTAAGTTTGCGATTAACCTAAGTTCCGCTTAAGCCTAAGTTCCGTTAACCTAAGTTTAGTTAACCTAAGTGCCGTTAACCTTAAGTTTCGTTAACCTAAGTTCCGTTAACCTAAGTTGCGTTAACCTAAGTTCCGTTAAACCTAAGTTCCGGTAAACCTAGTTCCGTTAACATAAGTTCCGTTAACATTAAGTTCCGTCTAACCAAGTTCCTTAAACCTAAGTTTCCGTTAACCTAAGTTCGTAACCTAAGTTCCGATTAACTAATGTTCTGTTAACCTAAGTGTCCGTTAACCTAGAGTCTCCGTTAACCTAAGTTTCCGTTACCTAGTCCGTTACCTAAGGTCCGTTAAACCTAAGTTCCGTTAACCTAAGTCCGTTAAACCTAAGTTCCGTTAACCTTTAAGTTAAGTTAACCTAAGTTACGTTAACCTAAGTTCCGTTAACCCAAGTTCCGTTAACCTAATTTCCGTTAACCTAAGTTCCGTTAACCTAAGTTCTCTTTAACCTAAGTTCCGTTAACCTAAGTTCCGTAACTAAGTTTCCGTTACCTAAGTCCGTCTAACCTAAGATTCCCGATTAACTTATGTTTCCGTCATCTAGTTCCGTTAACCTAAGTTCGTAACCTAAGTTCCGCTTAACCTAAGTCCGATACCTAAGTTCGTTAACCGTAAGCTTAACTTACCTAAGGTTCCGTATTAACCTAAGTTCCGTTACTAAGTTCCGTTACCTAAGTTCCGTTACCTAAGTTCGTTAACCTATAGATTAGTATTTACCAAGTTCCGTTAAACCTCAAGTTCCGTTAAACCTTAAGTTACCGTTTAACCTAGTTAAAACCTAAGTTCCGTTACCTAAGTGCGTTACCATAAGTTCCGGTTAACCAAGTTCCTGTTAACAGTTTCGTAACTAAGTTCTGTTAACCGAAGTTCCGTTAACCAAGTTCGTAACCTAAGTTCCGTTAACTTAATTTCCGTTAACCTAAGTTCCGTTAACCTAAAATCCGTTAACCTAAGTTCCGTTAACATAAGTTCCGTTAACCTAAGTTCCATTAACCTAAGTTCCCGTTAACCTAATTTCCGTTAACCTAAGTTCCGTTAACCTAAGTTTCCGTTAAACCTAAGTTCCGTTAACCTAAGTTCCGGTTAACCTAAGTTCCGTTAACCTTAAGTTCCGTTAACTAAGTTCGTTAACCTAAGTTTCCGTTAACCATTAGTTCCGTTAAACTAAGTTCCGTTAACCTAAGTTCCGTTAACCCAAGTTTCGTTAACCTAAAGTTCCGTTAACCTAAGTTCCGTTAAGCTAAGTTTCGTTAACCTAAGTTCCGTTACCTAAGTTCGTTAACCTAAGTTAACTTAACCTAAGTTCCGTTAACTTAAGTTCCGTTTAACCTAAGCTTCCGTTAAACCTAAGTTCCGTTAACCTAAGTTCTGTTAACCTAAGTTCCGTTAACCATAGTTAACCTAAGTTCTTTAACCTAAGTTCCGTTAACCTAAGTTCCGTTCACCTAAGTTCCCTAAATTTCGTTAACCTAGGTTCCGTTAACCTAAAGTTCCGCTTTAAACCTAAGTTCCAGTTAAACCTAAGTTCCGTTAACCTAAGTTCACGTTACCCTAAGTTCCTTAACCTAAGATTCGTTAACTAAGTTAATTAAACTAAGTTCCGCTTAACCTAAGTTCCGTTAACGTAAGTTCCGTTAACCTAAGTTCTGTTAACCTAAGTTCCGTTAACCTAAGTTCCGTTAAACCTAAGTTCCGTTAACCTAAGGTTCCGTTAACCTAATTCCGTCAACCTAAGGTTCGTTAACTAAAGTTCCGGTTTAACCTAAGTTCCGTTAACCTAAGTTAACTAAACCTAAGCTTCCGTTAACCTAAGTATCCCGTTAAACCTAAGTTTCGATTAACCTAAGTCCGTTACTAAGTTCCCGTTAACCTTAGTCCGTTAACCTAAGTTCCGTAACCTAAGTTCCGTAACCTAAGTTCCGTTAAACTAAGTTCCGTTAACCTAAAGTTACGTTAACCTAAGTTCCTGTTAACTAGTTCCGTACCTAGTTCCGTTAACCTAAGTTCCGTAAACCTAAGTTCCGTTAACCTAAGTTCCGTTAACCTAAGCTCTGCCGTTAACCTAAGTTCCGTTAACCTAAGTTCCGTTAACCTAAGTTAACTTAACCTAGTTCCGTTAACCTAAGTTCCATTTACCTAAGTTCCGTTAACCTAAGTTCGGTTAACCTACGTTCCTTTAACCTAAGTTCCGTTAACATAAGTTCCGTTAACCTAAGTTCGGTTAACCTAAGTTCGTTAACCTAAGTCCCGTTAACCTAAGTTCCGTCAACCTAAGTTCGTTAACCTAAGTTCCGTTAAACCTAAGTTCCGTTAACCTAAGTGCGTTACCTAAGTTAACTTAAACCAAGTGCCGTTACCAAGTTCCGTTAACCTAAAGTTCCGTTACCTGAAGTCCTTAAACCTAAGTTCCGTTAACTAAGTTAAACTTAACTAAGTTCCGTTAACCTAATTTCCGTTAACCTAAGTTCCGCTAACCTAGTTCCGTTTACCTAAGTTCCGTTAACCTAAGTTCCGTTAACCTAAGGTCCGTTTAACCTAAGTTCGTTAACCCCTAAGTATCCGTTAACCTAAGTTCGTTAACCTAAGGTTCGTTAACCTTAAGTTCCGTTAACCTTAAGTTCGTCATATACCTAAGTTCCGTTAACCTTAAGTTCCGTTAACCTTAAGTTCCGGTACCTAGAGTTAACTTAACTAAGTTCGCTTAACCTAAGTTCCGTTAACCATAGTTAAGTTAACCTAAGTTCCGTTAAACTAAGTTCCGTTAACCTAAAATCCGTTAACCTAAGTTCCGTTAACCAAAGTTCCGTTAACCCAAGTTCCGTTAACTAGTTCCGTTAACCTAAGTTCCGTTAACCCTAGTTCCGTTAACCTAAGTTCCGTTAACCTAAGTTCCGTAACCTAAGTTTCTGTTAAACCTTAAAGTTCGCTTAACCTAAAGTTCCGTATACCTAGTTTCCGTTAACCTAAAGTTCCGATTAAACCTTTAAGTTCCGTTACCTAAGTTCCCTTAACTAAGTTAACTTAACCTAAGTTCCGTTAACACAAGTTCCGTTTACCTAAGTTCCGTTAACCTAGTTCGTCCGTTAACCTAAGCTTCCGTTACCTTAAGTTCTGTAACCTAAGTTCCGTTAACCTAGTTCCGTTAACCTCAGTCCCGTTAACCTAATTTCCGTTAACCTAAGTTCCGTTAACCTAAGTTCCGGGTCAGACTAAGTTCCGTACCTAAAGTCGTTTAACCTAAGTCCGTAACCTAAGTTCGTTAACCTTAAGTTTCCTGTTAACTAAGTTCCCGTCAACCATAAGTTCCGTTTAACTAAGTTCCGGTAACCAAAGTTCCGTTAACCTAAGGTAAGTTAACCTAAGTTCCGTAACCTAAGTTCCGTTAAACTAAGTTCCGTTAACCTAAGTTCCGTTTACCTAAAGTTCCGTTAACCTTAGTTCCGTTAACCTAAGTTCCGTTTACCTAAGTTCCGTTAACCTAAGTTCCAGTTAACCTAAGTTCCGTTACCCAAGTTCCGTTGTTAACCTAAGTTAAAACCTAAGTTCCGTTAACCTAGTTCCGTTAACCTAAGTTCGGTTAACCTACCGTTAACCTAAGTTTCGTTAACCTAAGTTCTGTTAACCTAGTCCGTTAACCTAAGTTCCGTTAAACCTAGGTTCCGTTAAACCTAAGTTACGTTAACCTAAGTTCCGTTAACCGAAGTTCCGTTAACCCAAGTTCCGTTAACCTAAGTTTCGTTAACCTAAGTTTCGTTCACCTAAGTTCCCTTAACCTAAGTTCCGTTAACCTTTAGTTCCGTAACTAAGTTCCGTTAACCTTTAAGTTCGTATAACCAAGTTCCGTAACCTAAGTCCGTTAGCGCTAAGTTTCCGTTAACCTAAGTTCCGTTAACCTAAGTTCCTAACTCTGGGATTCATAAGTTAAAGTTAACTTAACCTAAGTTACCGTAACCTAAGTTCCGTTAACCCTAGGATTTCCGTTAACCTAAGTTCCGTTAACTAAGTTCTGTTAACCTAAGTTCCGTTAACCTAAGTTCCGTTAAACCCTAAGTTCCGTTAACCTAAGTTCGGTTAACCTAAGTTCTTTTAACCTAAGTTCCGTTAACCTAAGTGCCGTTAACCCTAAGTTCCGTTAACCTAAGTGTCGTTAACCTAAGTTCGTTAACCTAAGTCCGTTAACCTAAGATTCCGTACCTAAGTAACTTAACCTAAGTCCGTTTAAACCTAAGTTCCGTTACCTAAGTTCCGAACCTAAGTTCCGTTAACCTAAGTTAACTTAACCTAAGTTCCGTTAACCTAAGTCCCGTAACCTAAGTTCGTTAACCTAATTTCCGTTAACCTAAGTTCCGTTAACCAAAGTCCGTTAACCTAAGTTCCGTCAACCTAAGTTCCGTTAACCAAAGTTCCGTTAACCTAAGATTCCGTTACCTAGTTCCGTACCCTAAGTTCCTGTTACCCCTTAAGTTCCGTAACCTAAGTTCCGTTACCTAAGTTAACTTTAACCTAAGTTCCATTAACCTAAGTTCCGTTAACCTATCTCCGTTAACCTAAGTTCCGTGAACCTAAGTTCCGTTAACCTAAGTTCTGTTAACCTAAGTTCCGTTACCCTAAGTTCCTTTAACCTAAGTTCCGTTACCTAAGTTTCCGTTAACCTAAGTTCGGTTAACCTAAGTTCCGTGAACCTATAACTTCCGTTAACCTAAGTCCGTTAACCTTAGTTCCGTTAACCTAAGCTTAAGTTAAACTAAGTTCCGTTAACTTAAGTTCCGTTAACCTAAGTTTCGTTAACCTAGTTCCGTTAACCTAAGTTAAAACCTAAGTTCCGTTTAACCTAAGTTCCGTTAACTTAAGTTCCGTTAACCTAAGCGTTAACTAAGTTTTCGCTTAACCTAAGTTCTGTTAACCGAAGTCTCGTTAACCCTAAGTTCCAGTTTAACCTTAAGTTCGTTAACCTAAGTTCGTAACCTAAGTTCCGTTACCTAAGTTCTGTTTAACCTAAGTTGCCGTATTTAACCTAAAGTTCCGTTAACTAGAGTTCCGTATAAACCTACAGTTCCGTTAACCTAAGTTTCCGTTAACCTAAGTTCCGTTAACCTAAATTTGCGTTACCTAAGTTCCGTTAACGCTAAGTTCGTTACTAAGTTCCGTTAACGAAGTTCCGATTTAAACTAAGTTCGTTAACTAAGTTCCGTTAACCTAAGTTCGGTAACCTAAGTTCGGTTAACCTAAGTTCCGTTAACCTAAGTTCAGTTAACCTAAGTTCCGTTAAACCTAAGTTCCGTTAACCTAAGTTAACTTAACCTAAGTTCCGTTAACAAGTTCCGTTAACCTAAGTTTCCGTTAACCTTAAGTTCCGTTACCTAGTTCGTTAACCTTATGTTGCCGTTAACCTAAGGTTAAGTTAACCTTAAGTTCCTGTTAACCTAAGTTCCGTTTAACTAAGTTCCGTTAAACCTAAGTTCCCGTTAACCTAAGTTAAACCTAAGTTCCGTTAAACTAAGTTCCGTTAACCTAAGTTCCGTTACCCAAGTTCCAGTTAACTAAGTTTCGTTAACCGTAAAGTTCTGTTAACCAGTTCCGTTAACTGAAGTTCCGATAACCTAAGTTCCGTTAACCTTAGTTAGGTTAACCTAAAGTTCCGTTAACCTAAGTTCGTTACCTAAGTTCTGTTTAAACCTAAGTTCCGGTTAACCTAAGTCCGTTAACTAAGTTTCTCCGTTAACCTAAGGTTCGCTTAACCTAAGTCCGTTAAACCTAAGTTCCGTTAACCTAAGTTACTTTAACCTAGGTTCCGTTAACCTAAGTTACCGTTAACCTAAGTTCCAACCTAGATTCCGTTAACCTAAGTTCTTTAACTAAGTTCCGTTAACCTAAGTTCCGTTAACTTAAGTCCTTTAACCTAAGTTCCGTTACCTAAGTTTGCGCGTATAACCTAAGTTCCGTTACCTTAAGTTCCGTTAACCTACGTTCCTTTAACCTAAGTTCCGTTAACCTTAATTTTCCGTTAAACCTAAGTTCCGTTAACCTTAATTAGTTAAACTAAGTTCCGTTAACCTAAGTTCCGTTACCTTAAGTTCCGTTAACCTGTTAAGTTAAAATAAGTTCCGTTAACCTAAGTTCTATTAACCTAGTTCCAATTAACCTTAAAGATCTGTATAACCTAAGGTTCCGTTAAACCTAAGTTTCCGTTAAGCCTAATTATAAGTTAACCTAAGTTCCGTAACCTAAGTTCCGTTACCCTAAGTTCGTTACCTATGGTTAAGTTAACCTAATGTTAACCTAAGTTCCGTTAAACTAAGTTCCGTTAACCTAAGTTCCATTAACCTAAGTCCGTTAACCGAAGTTAAAGTTAACCTAGTTAAGTTACCTAAGTTCCCGTTAACAAGAATTCGTTAACCTAAGTTAAGTTTAACCTAAGTTCCGTTAACCTAAGTTCAAGCTTAACCTAAGTCGTAACCGAAGTTCCGTTAACCTAAGTTCCGTAACCTAAGTTCACGTTAACCTAAGTTCCGTTAACCTAAAGTTCCGTTTAACCTAAGTTCCGTTTACCTAAGTTCCGTTAACCTAAGTCTCCAGTGTAGACCCAAGTTCGCGTTAACTTAAAGTCCGTTACCTAAGTTCGTTAACCTAGTTCCCGTTAACCTAATTTAAGTTAACCTAAGTCCCTTAACCTAAGTTAAGTTAAACCTAAGTTCCGTTAACCTAAGTTCGATTAACCTAAGTTCCGTTAACCCTAAGTTCCGTTAACCTAGGTTAAGTTACCTAAGTTCCGTTAACCTAATTTCCGTTAACCTAAGTTCCGTAACCTAAGTTCCAATTAAACTAAGTTCGTTAAACCTAAGTTAAGTTAACCTAGGTTAAGTTAACCCAAGTTCCGTAACCTAAGTTCCGTTAACCTAAGTTAAGTTAACCCAAATTCCGTTAACCTAAGTTAAGTTAACCTAAGTTCCGTTAACCGAAGTTAATTTAACCTAAGTTCCGTTAACCTAAGTTAAGTTAACCTAAGTTCCGTTAACTTAAGTTCCGTAACCTAAGGTCCGTTAACCTAAGTTCCGTTAACCTAAGTTCCGTTAACCCAAGTTCCTAACCTAATATAAGTTAACCTAAGTTCCGTTAACTAAGTTTATTAACCTAAGTTCCGTTAACTAAGTTCCGTTAACCTAAGGTAACGTTAACCTAAGTAAGTTAACCTAAGTTAGTTTACCTAAGTATAAGTTACCCTAAGTTCCTTTAACCTAAGTTCCGTTAACCTTAGTTTCCTTGTAACCTAAGTTCCGTTAACCTAAGTTCGTTACCCTAAGTTCCGTTAACTAGGTTAAGTTAACCTAAGTTCCGTTAACCTAAGTCCCGTTAACCTAAGTTAAGTTCCGTTAACCTTAGTTAAGTTAACCTAAGTTAGGTTAACCTAAGTTAAGTTAACCTAAGTTTAAGATAAACCGAAGTTCCTTTAACCTAAGTTCCGTTAACCTAAGGTAAGTTAACCTAAGTTCCGTTAACCTAAGTTCCGTTAACCGAAGTTAAGTTAACCTAAGTTCCTTTAACCTACGTTCCCGTTAACCTACGTTCCTTTAACCTAAGTTCCGTACCCAAGTTCCGTAACCTAAGTTCCGTTAACCTAAGTTCCGTAACTTATGTTCCGTTAACCTTAGTTCCGTTTAACCTAAAGTTTCCAGTTAACCTAAGGTCCGTTAACCTAATATAAGTTAACCTAAGATCCCGTTAACCTAAGTTCCGTTGACCATAAGTTTTGTTAACCTAAGTTCCGTTAACCTAAGTTCCGTTAACTCAGTTCCGTTAAACCTAATCGATTAACTAAGTTCCGTTAACCTACGTTCCGTTAACCTAAGTTAAGTAAACCTAAGTTCCGTTAAACCTAAGTTCCTTAACCTAAGTTAAGTTACCTAAGGTAAGTTAGCACTAAGTTAAGTTAACCTAGTTCTTTAACTAGGTCGTTAACCTACGTCCTTTAACCTAAGTTCGTTACTAAAGTCCGTTAAACCTAAGTTCCTTACTCTCC
>JABUQX010004287.1:10000-20000 GCA_015478945.1 Trachelipus rathkii | reverse complement strand
GGCTTGACCTTTTTTGAGCCCAAATTTTTTACCTGACCTTGACCTTTTTGGGCCTTTGACCTTTTTGGGCCTTTACCTTTTTTTCGACCAACCCTTCCGTCTTCCATGGGTCATTTTTGGCCCACGGTATTTTTTGGCGCCCCTAATTTTTTGGCAACCCTAATTTTTTGGCAACCCTAATTTTTTCGGCAACCCTAATTTTTAGCACCCTTTCGAAGAAAGGGTGCGCCAAACGGTTGCGTCAGCAACCGTTGTACGTATTACCCCCCTATTTTACGCCCCCTATTTTTTTCGACCGTGGGCCATTTTTGCCCACGGTAATTTTTGATCTTCCTTTAGGGGCTTAGCCCTATTTTTTGATGTCTTTACCTTGTTTGACCACCTTGCCAGATACCATGGGTCAATTTTGGCCACGGTACTTTTGGCTACCCTTAGTCTCTCTCCATGGGTCAATTTTGGGCCTTAATGGAATTTTCGACCAACCTTTATATTCCATAACAATTTGACCACGGTAATTTGATCTTTCCGGGCTTAGCCCTGCCTTTTTGATGTCTTTACCTTGTTTGACCATGATACTGGCCTTGACCTTGCCAGATACCATGGGTCAATTTTTGCCCACGGTAATTTTTATCTTCCTTTAGGGGCTTAGCCCTATTTTTTTGATGTCTTTACCTTGTTTGACCATGATATTTCGGTTTTAACCTTGCCATATACCATGGGTCAAATTTGACCCACGGTAATTTTTTATCCTTCCTTTAGGGACATAGCCCTTTTTTGATGTCTTAACCTTGTTTGATCATGATATTTCGGTCTTGACCTTGCCATATACCATGGGTCAATTTTGACCCACGCTAACTTGATGGCTTTGATGGTTCCCAACCACCGTAAGAAGTACCTAGGGATGTTCTATTAGTGTTCTATGAGTATTAGATGAGTGCCAGGTGAGTGCCAGGTGAGTGCCAAGTGAGTGCCAATGAGTGCCAATGAGTGCCAAGTGAGTGCCAATGAGTGCCAAGTGAGTGCCACATAGTGCCAAGTGAGTGCCACATAGTGCCAACTGAGTGCCACTTTTTTCAAGCCTTTTCTAGCCTCCCCTGAGCCTAGAATAGCCCTAATATGGGTGTCTACCCCTAGGTTATAAGGTATGAGGATTCGATTGGTGTATATTACAATCTGCTAGAATGCTTCCTACTATGAGTTAGTCTTTTTCTAACACTTATACACACTATGACACTTATAAAGCACACTTACACTTCCATAGACACTTTGCGATTAAACCATATACACTCACTACACCCACACGTATGCACTTACACTTACACCACACACTCGATATTTTGAAGCTTCCCAAACTTTGATGCCTCAACCTTTGATGCTCCTCAGCATTATTGATGCCTCAACTTTGATGCTCCATCATAAATGCCTCAGCATTGATGCCTCAACTTTGAAGGTTCATCTTTGATGACGTCATCTTTGATGCCGTCATCTTTGAGACCATCTATATTGATGATTCATCTTTGATGAAATCATCTTTGATGGCTCATCTCTACCCTACATCAAAGAACAGAGTTAATATTAATGTCTAACCTATGTTATAAGCTGATCACCAGGACGCAGCATGATCTCTCCGCTTGAAGTCCCACGAACCCGCACCCGCAGGTGCGACCCGCCGAGCGAATGAAAAATATATATACTATAAGTCATTCATTTTTATTTCATGCTTAAGCATTTTTATTAAAAACATTTTCGCGAACCTAAAACTGTAACTCATTACAGACCTATTATTTAACACATATTTATTAACATTATTTTTACTTAATACTTTTTACTTAATACTTTTTAATTTATAAATTTTTAAAAATTGTATGTAAGAAGAAAAAACCAGAGTGCCTGATATATAAACATTTTATTTTACTACAACTGTACGAAATTTTATTAAAAACATTAACATTACATACCTTAAAGCAGTAAATCAGTAAATCAATAAAGGTGTAACCTAACACCAAGAGGGGATTAGTATGCTTTTGTTTTACTGCTTTACTGCTTTAACTCATGTTTTACTGTTTTAACTTATATGTTTTACTGCTTTAACTCACATATTTATTAACATTACATACCTTAAAGCAGTAAATCAGTAAATCAATAGAGGTGTTACCTAACACCTAGGGGGGATTAGTATGCTTTTGTTTTACTGCTTTACTGCTTTAACTCATGTTTTACTGTTTTAACTTATATGTTTTACTGCTTTAACTCACATATTTATTAACATTACATACCTTAAAGCAGTAAATCAATAGAGGTGTTACCTAACACCTAGGGGGATTAGTATGTTTTTGTTTTACTGCTTTACTGCTTTAACTCATGTTTTACTGCTTTAACTCACTGCTTTACTGCTTTAACTTATATGTTTTACTGCTTTAACTCACATATTCATTAACATCTACAGCAGTAAATCAGTAAATCAATAGAGGAGTCTAACACCAAGGGGGATTAGTATGCTTTTGTTTTCTCTTGTTTTACTGCTTTAACTCATGTTTTACTGCTTTAACTTTCTGCTTTACTGCTTTAACTTTCTGCTTTACTGCTTTAACTTTCTGCTTTACTGTTTTAACTTTCTGCTTTACTGCTTTAACTCATATATTTATTAACATTATGTTTTTTATTTTGTTTTAATACTTTTTATTTATTTTTATTATTATTTTTATTTATTTTTATTATTATTTTTATTATTTTTATTATTTTATTTTTATTATACTTAGTGTTATTTACTTCATGCCTATTGTTATTATTATTTAGAACACACATACACACACACACACACACACACACACACACACACACACACACACACACACACACACATACACTTACACATATACACACATTCACTATGACACTTATACACACATTCACTATGACACTTACATTTACCCATAGACACTTACATTTACACTTATACACATGCGGTCACACACACATTCACTATGATACTTATACACACATTCACTATGACACTTACATTTGTCCATAGACACTTACATTTACACTTACACTCACACACAGATTTACTTACACTCACACAGATTTACTTACACTCACACACAGATTTACTTACACTCACACACAGATTTACTTATACACACAGATTTACTTACACTTGCACACAG
The DNA here is from genome assembly GCA_015478945.1 of Trachelipus rathkii. Lineage (NCBI taxonomy): Eukaryota > Metazoa > Arthropoda > Malacostraca > Isopoda > Trachelipodidae > Trachelipus > Trachelipus rathkii. The sequence continues at coordinate 16,833 of JABUQX010004287.1, read as the reverse complement.
ATTTACACACACACACACACACACACACACACACACACACACACACACACACACACCCACGCACACTCACTTACACATATAACGTATAATTTATTAAAACATTTTATGTTTTAATTAAACACGTACATTTATATTACTCATTCAAATATAACTAAAATTATTTCAAAGTTTCTTAAAACTTCTATAATAAATCAATCATTATCTTTGAACAAAGAATTTATTATTAACTGTTAATACTTTTTGTTTATAAATTTTATAACTATCAAGTTTTAAAATAACTTTTACTAAAATTTTATGAAATTTTATTAAAAACATATATTTTACGTACCTTAAAGCAATAAATCGGCAAACCAAGACCAGCCCTAGCACCCTGTAGCTCAAACCTTGCCACGTTTTGTTCTATTGACTTACTGTTTACATCACTTTTGCCATGTAATAAGTATAAAAATAACAAAATAAGTTCTTCTCTGCTAACATAACATGTATTTTATTAAAATCATTCTAAGTTTTTATTTAAAAATAACAATTATTCACTTACATTTATATTATTCACTCGATGTTAACTAAAAATATTTCAAAGTTTTTTTTTAAATAATTCGGGTTTTCTTTATTATTATTATTATTATCTATGTACATTGACAATCCATCACGAGAAAACACAACAACCCGCACTCCTTACAGATACGAAACTGACCTCTCTCTGTAAAATGTGTTGAAATAACTACTTTAGGTCTAAATTTAGGATAATCCTTTTTGTAACCCGAGGCGATTTAAGCCTAATTCCAGGTCAAAATATATTTCAAACTGACCTTTTTCTGTAAAATGTGGTGCAATAACTACGTTAGGCCTAAATTTAGGCCTAAATTTAGGATAAGCCTTTTTGTAGACGGGCTAATTTAATCCTAATACCAGGTCAAAAGGTAATTCCCGTATAGACAAGAATCATTGTTATTATTATTTTTATAAATATATTTCAAACTGAAACATGCTGGATCGGAAAGATCCTTTAAGCAGGTAAAAAGGAAATGTTTTCCTTACTTGTGATTGGTCGGGGTAATCCTTATCTCTATATGACCTCGTATGTGATTGGTCGATAATTATTTTATCGTCTTTTGAAAATTAACGTTGTTCTTTAAACTTGTATTTGAGCAGGTGTGTGTTTTATTATCTTTTAGACCCAAACTCATTTTAAAATCATAGTCATTTTAGCTGTTAAGCAGTAAACAAAGAGTTATAGCAGTAAAGGCAGAGATTTATTTTTACTAAGTGTATATCATATTTATAATAAATACTTACATTGAGGAATAATTATTAATTTCACTAGAATAGATAATAATTAATTCACTAGTTCATAAGCTAATCACCAGGGCTCAGCATGAGCCCCACCCGCAAAGGCAGCCAACCCCGCACCCGCTGGTGCATCCCGCCGCGTCCCCGCCCGCGTCCCCAGCCTGCTGCGCTGCAGGCTTAACATTTCCGCGCCCCGCCTGCTGCGCTTTTCGCAGGCAATATTTCCGCGCGCATTATTATTTAGAACACGCATACACACACACACACACACACACACACACACACACACACACACACACACAAACACGCACACACACACACACACACACACACGAACACTCACTTACACATATAACGTATAATTTATTAAAACATTTTATTTTTATTTTATTATTATACTTAGTGTTATTTACTTCCATGCCAATTGTTATTTATTTTTAGAACACACATACACAAGTGCAGGTCGCACACATACACACACACACACACACTCACACGCACACTCACACACACACACACACACACACACACACACACGAACACTCACTTACACATATAACGTATAATTTATTAAAACATTTTATTTTTATTTTATTATTATACTTAGTGTTATTTACTTCCTATTGTTATTATTTAGAACACACATACACAAACACGCACACATACACACACACACACACACGCACACTCACTTGCACATATAGCGTATAATTTATTAAAACATTTTATTTTTATTTTATTATTATACTTAGTGTTATTTACTTCATGCCTATTGTTATTATTATTATTTAGAACACACATGCACAATACTTCACATTGATTATATTATTGATACACACTTACACATACGCACCCACCCACTCGATATTTTGATCCCTCAACTTTGATGCCTCAGCTTTTGATGCCTCAACTTTGATGCCTCAGTTTTGATGCCTCAACTTTGATGCCTCATTATTGCCTCAGCTTTGATACCTCAGCTTTTGATGCCTCAGCTTTGATGCCTCAACTTTAATAACTTAGCTTTGGTACCTCTGCTTTAGTGGTTCATCTTTGATGACTCATCTTTGATGGCGTCATCTTTGATACCACCTATATTGATGATTCAGCTTATAAGCAGTTACACTTACCATAGACACTTACACTTACACTTATACACACACATACACTATATCTCTTATTCACACATACACACATACACATATTACACATAGACACTTACGTTCACCCATAGACACTTACACCTCACACACACACACAAATATATATATATATAGTATATATGTGTATAAGTAGATATATATATATATATATATATATATATATATATATATATATATATATATATATATATATATAGAGATATGTATATATATATATATATATATATATATATATATATATATATATGCGCGGGAATATTGCGCCTGCGGGCGCACGCGGCGGGCGGGGACGCGGCGGGCGGACGCGGCGGGCGGGACGCGGCGGCGGATGCACCAGCGGGTGCGCTGGCTGCTCTTGTGGGTGCGGCTCATGCTGAGCCCTGGCGGTTAGCCATGAACTAGTAAATTAATAATTATTCCTCAATGTAAGTATTTATTATAAATATGATATACACTTAGTAAAAATAAAACACTTTTAATACAAATCAGATAACTTGTGCACCGCTTAACAGCTAAAATGACTATGATTTTAAAATGAGTTTGGGTCTAAAAGATAATAAAACACACACCTGCTCAAATACAAGTTTAAAGAACAACGTTAATTTTCAAAAGACGATAAAATAATTATCGACCAATCACATACGAGGTCATATAGAGATAAGGATTACCCCGACCAATCACAAGTAAGGAAAACATTTCCTTTTTACCTGCTTAAAGGATCTTTCCGATCCAGCATGTTTCAGTTTGAAATATATTTATATCATAGTAATTAAATTGATTATCTCGATAATGGGAGTTATCATAGTATATTATTAGGATTAAATTAGCCCGTCTACAAAAAGGCTTATCCTAAATTTAGGCCTAAATTTAGGCCTAACGTAGTTATTGCACCACATTTTACAGAAAAAGGTCAGTTTGAATATATTTTGACCTGGAATTAGGCTTAAATCGCCTCGGGTTACAAAAAGGATTATCCTAAATTTAGACCTAAAGTAGTTATTTCAACACATTTTACAGAGAGAGGTCAGTTTCGTATCTGTAAGGAGTGCGGGTTGTTGTGTTTTCTCGTGATGGATTGTCAATGTACATAGATAATAATAATAATAATAAAGAAAATCCGAATTATTTAAAAAACTTTGAAATATTTTTAGTTAACATCGAGTGAATAATATAAATGTAAGTGAATAATTGTTATTTTTAAATAAAAACTTAGAATGATTTTAATAAAATACATGTTATGTTAGCAGAGAAGAACTTATTTTGTTATTTTATACTTATTACATGGCTAAAGATGATGTAAAGCAGTAAGTCAATAGAACAAAACGTGGCATAGCTTGGTGTAGAGGGGTGCTAGGGGCTGGCCTTACTGATTTACTGATTTATTGCTTTAAGGTATGTAAAATATATGTTTTTAATAAAATTTCATAAAATTTTAGTAAAAGTTATTTTAAAACTTGATAGTTATAAAATTTATAAACAAAAAGTATTAACAGTTAATAATAAATTCTTTGTTCAAAGATAATGATTGATTTATTATAGAAGTTTTAAGAAACTTTGAAATAATTTTAGTTATATTTGAATGAGTAATATAAATGTACGTGTTTAATTAAAACATAAAATGTTTTAATAAATTATACGTTATATGTGTAAGTGAGTGTGCGTGGGTGTGTATGTGTGTGTGTGTGTGTGTGTGTGTGTGTGTAAATCTGTGTGCAAGTGTAAGTAAATCTGAGTGTGAGTGTCAAAGAGTGTGGTAAATGTGTGTGTGAGTGTAAGTGAATCTGTGTGAGTGTGTCAATCTGTGTGTGAGTAAGTGTAAATGTAAGTGTCTATGGACAAATGTAAGTGTCATAGTGAATGTGTGTATAAGTATCATAGTGAATGTGTAAGTGTGTGTGTGACCGCATGTGTATAAGTGTAAATGTAAGTGTCTATGGTAAAATGTAAGTGTCATAGTGAATGTGTGTATAAGTGTCATAGTGAATGTGTGTATATGTGTAAGTGTATGTGTGTGTTTGTGTGTGTGTGTGTGTGTGTGTGTGTGTGTGTGTGTGTGTGTGTGTGTTTGTGTGTTCTAAATAATAATAACAATAGGCATGAAGTAAATAACACTAAAGTATAATAAAAATAAAATAATAAAAATAATAAAAATAATAATAAAAATAAATAAAAATAATAATAAAAATAAATAAAAAGTATTAAAACAAAATAAAAAACATAATGTTAATAAAATATATGAGTTAAAGCAGTAAAGCAGAAAGTTAAAACAGTAAAGCAGTTAAAGCAGTGCAGAGTTAAAGCACTAAAGTTGTTATAGTTAACACAGGAGTAAAACATGAGTTAAAGCAGTAAAGCAGTAAAACAAAAGCATACTAATCCCCCCTTGGTGTTAGGTCACACCTCTATTGATTTACTGATTTACTGCTTTAAGGTATGTAATGTTAATGAATATGAGTTAAAGCAGTAAAACATATGAGTTAAAGCAGTAAAACATGAGTTAAAGCAGTAAAACATGAGTTAAAGCAGTAAAGCAGTAAAACAAAAGCATACTAATCCCCTAGGTGTTAGGTAATACTCTATTGATTTACTGATTTACTGTCTTATGTATGTAATGTTAATAAATATGTGAGTTAAAGCAGTAAAACATATAAGTTAAAACAAAAACATGAGTTAAAGCAGTAAAGCCAGTAAACAAAAGCCTACTAATCCTCAGGTGTTAGGTACTTATTGATTTACCATTTACTGCTTTGCGTATGTAATGTTACTAAATATGTGTGAGTTAAAGCAGTAAAACATATAAGTTAAAACAGTAAAACATGAGTTAAATAAAGCAGAAAAACAAAAGCATACTAATCCTCTTGTGTTAGGTTACACCTCTATTGATTTACTGATTTACTGCTTTAAGGTATGTAATGTTAATGTTTTTAATAAAATTTCGTACAGTTGTAGTAAAATAAAATGTTTATATATCAGGCACTCTGGTTTTTTTTTTTTTTTTTTCTTTTACATACAATTTTTTAAAATTTATAAATTAAAAAGTATTAAGTAAAAAGTATTAAGTAAAAATAATGTTAATAAATATATGTGTTAAATAATAGGTCTGTAATGAGTTACAGTTTTAGGTTCGCGAAAATGTTTTTAATAAAAAATGCTTAAGCATGAAATAAAAATGAATGACTTATAGTATATATATTTTTCATTCGCTCGGCGGGTCGCACCTGCGGGTGCGGGTTCGTGGGACTTCAAGCGGAGAGATCATGCTGCGTCCTGGTGATCAGCTTATAACATAGGTTAGACATTAATATTAACTCTGTTCTTTGATGTAGGGTAGAGATGAGCCATCAAAGATGATTTCATCAAAGATGAATCATCAATATAGATGGTCTCAAAGATGACGGCATCAAAGATGACGTCATCAAAGACGAACCTTCAAAGTTGAGGCATCAATGCTGAGGCATTTATGATGGAGCATCAAAGTTGGGGCATCAATGCTGAGGCATTTATGCTGGGGCATCAAAGTTGAGGCATCAAAGTTGAGGCTTCAAAATATCGAGTGTGTGAGTGTAAGTGTAAGTGCATCTGCGTGTGGGTGTGAGTGTAAGTGTATATGGTTTAATGTAAGTGTCTATGGAGAGTGTAAGTGCTTATAAGTGTCATAGTGTGTATAAGTGTTAGAAAAAGACTAACTCATAGTAGGAAGCATCCTAGCAGTTTGTAATATACACCAATCGAATCCTCATACCTTATAACCTAGGGGTAGACACCCATATTAGGGCTATTCTAGGCTCAGGGGAGGCTAGAAAAGGCTTGAAAAAAGTGGCACTCAGTTGGCACTATGTGGCACTCACTTGGCACTATGTGGCACTCACTTGGCACTCATTGGCACTCACTTGGCACTCATTGGCACTCACTTGCACTCACCTGGCACTCACCTGGCACTCATCTAATACTCATAGAACACTAATAGAACATCCCCTAGGTACTTCTTACGGTGGTTGGGAAATCATCAAAGCTATCAGTTAGTGTGGTAAATGTACTGACCCAAGGTATATGTGACAGGGTCAAGGCTTTGAAATATCATGATCAAACAAGGTTAAGACAAGGGCTATGTCCCTAAAGGAAGGATAAAAAATTACCGTGGGTCAAATTCCATGGTATATGGCAAGGTTAAAACCGAAATATCATGGTCAAACAAGGTAAAGACATCAAAAAATAGGGCTAAGCACCTAAAGGATGCCCAAAAATTACCGTGGGCCAAAAATGACCCATGGTATATGGCAAGGTCAAGGCCGAAATATCATGGTCAAACAAGGTAAAGACATCAAAAAGGGCTAAGCCCCTAAAGGAAGATCTGTAACTACTGTGGGGTCAAAATTGACCCAT
>JABUQX010004287.1:0-2500 GCA_015478945.1 Trachelipus rathkii | reverse complement strand
ATAGAGACAGTAAAAAGCCACATGGCCTATCAGGACTGCCCAGTCCCCACTAACCAAACATGCTCATGCAAATCCACAAAGCACCCTAGGGCTTGTCAATTTGTTGTAACTACAAATCCACCAATTTGGCTTAGTCAAAACTAATGATATATAAATATGATACCCAAACCATCCACATGCATTAATAACTAAGTTAATGGTCACACATGCCATCTAACAATAACTGCTATAACTAAAAACCGCCAATTTGGCTTCGTCAATATATTATGTGATACCCAACCCATCCATAAACGAATCTAACCGTTTCTTAAATGTTGCATCGAGTCACACTTCAACAACCTCGCTCTGGCAGACTATTCAAAATTTAAACAAAACCCTATTACTGAGATGCATGCTTTCTTATATCAAGATGCATGCTTTCTTCTTAAATTTTCTTATTATGCCCCCTGGTCACCTGCCCATGTTCCTATGAAAAATTTATTGGTCTCTATGTTATCAATAGATGTAAATATTTTGTAGACTTGTATCATGTCCCCTCTGAGAAAACGCCTTTCTACAGAAAACATTCTAACTCCTTCAGCCTCTCCTCATTGCTCTTACCCTCAAACCCAGAAATCATCTTGTTGCTCTACGTTGCACTCTCTCTAGAATATCTAAGTCTTTTTTTAAATAAGGGGCCCAAACTGTGCACAATACTCTATTACTGGCCTAACATAACTATTATACAGTTTACTTATTACTTCCTTGCTCTTGTAAACAACATTGCGATTTATTATGCCCAGGCATCTTATTAGCTTTATTCTAGCTTCCAAACATTGATTAGCTACTTTCAAATTACTGCTTATAATCACACCTAAATCTTTTTCTTTGTGTCCACAGACTCAAGCCACTCCCATTCATTACGTAGTAAAACTTTTTTAATGAGTACCTAGGTGAAGAAACCTTGACACTTTTTTACTATTAAAATTTCATTTGCACTATCTGCCCACCAAGATAGTTTATCAAAGATTCATTTTGAATTCTTTATTGCAATACCTTCACTATTCCTAACTGAGGTGGCCCACCTTAGTATCATCTGCAAACTTTAGAAACCTGGCATTTAAGTCCCTGGTCTAATATTTAAATATATGAGGAACAATAGTGGCCCCAGCACTGAACACCTGTGGGACACCACTCTTCACTATTTCCCATTTTTTTTTTTTTTTTTTTTTTTTACAGTTGTCACCACACACCAGCACTGAACCCTGTGGGACACACTCTTCACTATTTCCCATGATGATTATTCCGCATTTTAGTTGTACCACACTGTTTCTATTCGGCAACCACTCTTTAATCAACCATTTGTACCACTACCACCTATACCACATGCAATAACTTTTCATCAGCCTTATGTGGGGAACCTATTCAAAAGCTTTACTAAAGTCTAAATATACAATATCACTGGATCTCCTCGGTCAATGCAGTCAGTAATGTATTCCATAAATTCTAAAAGGTTTGTCTGACATGACCTACCCTTTCTGAAACCGTGCTGGGAGTCATACAATACCTTGTTATCTTCTAAATATTTCTCTTATGACCTTTCAGTAACTTTTCCAGAACCTTTACAACCAGGGATGTTAAGCTAACTGGACTATAATTTCCCAAATCTTCCTTACTACCTTCTTATAAATGTGTAACAAATATGCCGTTTTTCATTTATTTGGTAACCTCACCAAATGTTATAGATCGCTAAATGCAAATACAGTGGCCTTGCAATGCTGGAACTACCCTCCTTCATTTTCTACCATATATACCATCAGGGCCTGCAGCTTTACCTGGATCAATATGGTCTAGTAAACGTTTAATATCTTTTACATCAAATTCAAATTCTGTAAGTCTTTTTGTTACATGCATACAAGAACTATTAGTCTTTTCCAAACTATTATCTAATCTTTCCTCTGTAAACACTGAAGCAAAATAAGCATTTTGAAAATGTGACCAACGTCCTATCTTGAACTCACTAAAATTTTCATCAAATTTGTTAATTGGACCAATTGTCCATATTCTTACTTTTAAAGTTATAAAAGCTAAAAAAACTTCTTCAGGTTCTTATTACTATTCCTTGCTAAAATAATTTCTGCCTCTCTCTTTGCCTTTCTTATTGACTGGTTAAAGTTCATTTCTATTTTTCCTATAATTTTCTTAAATCATCTTCCCTATTACTACCCTTGTATTTTTAAAACATCTGCGCTTTTCATTAATTTTATCTCTTATCTCTCTATTCCACCAAAAAGGTTTTTCTCTTCGCCACCCTAATGGGTTTATCTTTAAAACATGCTGACTGAATATTCATTAAACATTTTGTTTAAAAATGTTCCCACATGATAAAACATTTGGTCTTTAAACCTTTATCCCAGTCAGTATATAAGCATGTCTCGAAATTTGGTTAACACACCTCGCTACACGCAACCTCTCGCATCTAATATATACAATATATAATATATACATATATTATATTTGT